>BEGY01000217.1:0-36033 GCA_002335675.1 Chlamydomonas eustigma | reverse complement strand
CCTAGGCAAACGCTAGGGGTTACCCAGTCCTCAGCAATGTGTTCCAAGGAACAGGTTATTGGGCATTGAGGACTAATGGCATGAAGTATCCTAGGTCTGACCACTGTGTAAGTTCAAGAATATGGACAGCTCACAGATAAGATCAGAAGCTTATAACATTAACCAAGTTTTAAGTCCTAGGATCATTTTCGGGAAAGTCCTTGCTGACAGTCATCCTCATTCCCGATATGTTCGACAGGCTGTGAGCTACCAGGGCAACATATATGTCTTTGGTATGTTGTACAATTTTGCAATCATCAATCAGGATTCATCCACTACCTCCATACTGCACAACACAAACAATCAGGATAGCAGAAATCCCCTGCTGATTGTTTGTCTTAGCACTTAGTGTTCATTATTTAAAAACCGATGTAGGAGGTATTACATTTGCATAGTCGCGTCCAAGCTTTCTCAAGATGCAGTTAGAATGATGCTCACCTGGTAACGTTCTATGCCCTCTTGTCATCTTTTATCCGCTCATTTGTTGTTGTCCTGCCAGGCGGCCAAAGTCACGACCCCAACAATCTGACCAACGCTCATGTCCTCAACAACTTCACTGTGTATAACATGTACCTGGATACTGTAGAGGATCTCCCCTCTATGCCTGAACCCCGGTATGGTGTCACCTGTAATGAGTAACACTTACTTGCAGTTCTCACCCTACTAGGGAGGACATATTCTTCGTCCTGATTTGAAATCATGCCCTGAATCTACTGCTTTGTACTTCAAAAACAGTGAAATAATGAGGTGACAGTTGTATCCTATGAGTTCACTTGAATCTCATTCGAGCTCCATTTTACTTGTGCAACATGTCGACATCAAAGTTATCGGTTTGGATATGGTGTTGTAAACGACAAGCTGTACGTATTTGGAGGCTTTGCAGAGATTGAAAACAATTTTGGTACCACCCCTCACCCTGCTGGGACCATGGTTTATGATTTTACAACGGTGAGGCTGCACAGAAACTTCATGTCTCTTCATGCATGCCCCTTCCTCATTCATGCTGTTAAGTCTAAACCTGCTTTCTGTGATAACTAAGGTCTGTTACGATGGCTGGTACTTTCCAATGTCCAACATCATTCATGTTATCACCTATGTATATTGGTGCTGTCTACTGCCTCATCATGTCTCTATCGTTCCCCTCACCCCTAGGGTAAATGGGACCCATACGGAGCAAATTCACCACAAATGAAAAACCCTCGTGCTGACCTCTGGGGAGCTGCTGTTAATGGCATGGTGTGTTCTCAATCACATTTTGTGCTTATGCATCTATTGGTATTAATGAAAGGATTGTTTGATATGGAACTTGAACATCTGTAAGGGCAGGTAGAGAAATGCATCCTCACAGTCAGTGATTTCACAATTATTATTTCTTTAAAAATAAAGAGAAAGTTGAAAATGTGTAGGAGTCTGTATGAATGTTGATCCACATTTAGGACTTCCTCATGATCTCTGGGAGAATCCTCATCATCCATTGCTGCTGCTGTCTCTGAGCGTCCATGCCTTGGAACACTGAGCTTTTTTTGTGCACATGTAAAATCTTTCTTTTTCAATCACTTCAATGTTGTTACAGTTGCACTGGTGCGCTGCTCTCATGCAGGCAAATGCTTTGTGTAGCTGATTGTGCACTGTTCTCATGCAGGCATATGCTCTGTGTAGCTGATTGTGCACTGTTCTCATGCAGGCACATGCTCTGTGTAGCTGATTGTGCACTGTAGCTGATTGTGCACTGCTCTCATGCACATGCTCTGTGTAGCTGATTGTGCACTGTTCTCTTGCATATGTATACTGTAGATGGCGGAAGATGCTCTGTCCTGTTGCAGGTGTATTCTCTGGGTGGTTACAACCTGCGCTGTACTGTTGCAGGTGTATGCTCTGGGTGGTTACAACCCTCCTGACTTTTACAATGCAGTCAACACTGTGGAGGTGCTGAACCCCGCAACTGGTGTTTGGTCTTACATTGCAAATATGACTTATGCCAGGTGATGTTTTTTTAGGGATACCATGCTGGTGCTTGCATTTCCCCCATTTGTGTTTCCCCTGAAAATCCAAAAGTGGTGCAGGCTTCGCATCGCTTTAGATGCCTGTAGCATAGTCCTGGCACAATCATCATGTTGAGAGATGATTTCAACAACTGTGAACATGTACTGCTACTGCTGCAGAGGTGATCTTCAGGCAAATGTTGCGAATGGATCAGTGTACGCTTTTGGAGGAGTCACAAATGTGGGGATTGGTAACTGTTCAGACTACAACTCATGCCACCCTTGGACTAACTCTGTGGAGGTAACTTAAGCTCCCCCCTGCCATCAGCAGTTACTTCAAAGAATTATATGCAATCTCCCTCGACATATCTTTGTATCTGACCCTCATCTCATCATTTCTAAGACCTTGTCTCTGGGTGTCTGTTAAGACTATAGAAAAGGATGCTGCAAGGCTTACTGTAAACCAGTTTTCAGTTGTCCACTTTGTACTACACTTTCAGGTTTACAATGCCAATAATAACACTTGGAGTCTGGTGGCACCCATGAACTGGGCTAGAGGGGACTTTGCTACCGTCGTCCTAAAAAATGGTCACATCATCGCTGTGGGTGAGTGCAATAGTGAAGTAAATCTTAATACTGAATTTGTTCTGAATATGAATCAAAAGTTTTCAAAACCTCGTAAATGTGCTCATGAAATGTTTTTTGCATGGCTTAATCAGTCACAATCAACCCTGTTGACTTCAGAACCTTCTGAATGTCTTATGGAAATAAGTATAATGAAAGGCAGGGCTAGAGTTGAGCCAGCTCAATGTGTTAGCGTCTGCAATCTCATTTGTCAGATTTGATGCATGTTCATGCGTATGAATGAGGATGTGTTGATCCTCTTGTCATCATCTTGTTGATGGAGCAGGTGGTGAGAATGGTTATGATGATGCTGGCACTGTCCGGGTCAACGAGGTCGCTCAACCCTGGGTTGAGGAATACATCTTAGAGCACAATATCTGGGTACCAAAGGCAGCACTCTCAGAGCCACGTTTTAGGTGACAGGTTTTACAATGTTCATGGAATGGGCAATGCATTGCATCTTGCATCAAATCCATCTGTTGATTTCGCATTTTCTTGGTATGGGCCACGTGTCTTGCCTTCAATCCAGATCTCAATTATGAGAATGAGTGTTACCTGTCTTTCCTAGGTTCGCCATGGCCTCTGACATTGGGAACTTTATGTATGCATTTGGTGGTGCCCCAACATGCGATGACAGCTTTGCCAATGACACATGCAGCTCCCAGGTAAGGGTACAGCCGCTGCATGAACACATGCAGCTCCCAGGTACAGCCGTAGCACATGGTAGAGAGACCCAATGAAGCGCTTTTCGAGTGCACCTGATAGCTGCAGAATCTAAAATAATCCAGTTTATTTCCCCAACTGTGCAGGTTCTTTCCTCAATTATTGGGTTTTATGACAATGAATATCCCTCCATCTGGGCAGCTTTAACTTGATGCGATTGGGCATTTGGAATGTGGAATCATGTGGCTTACTTTCAGTAATGCAAAATTTATTCAAATCGCTAAGTGAAAATATATAATCAAAAGTGAATATATATCCAACTTGGCATCTGAAGCATTTGAATGAATATAGACGAGAATTGTCAAGTTTTCAAATTGCGTGATCAATGAAGTGTCATTGATTTGCTTGACCATGATATTCTCTGCAGGCAACCATTATTTTTGCGTAAAGAATAAACAAAGCTCTTCTGTGATCTAAGTGCAGTATGTAATATGATTGCATTCTTGAACGGGATGCTGGTTAGCACTGCCGCTACTAACGAAATTATCTTCACATGTTTCATGACCAGCTCATTACAATCACATAACAGAAAAAAACTCAAGTACATAAATAGAGAGCGTGACATGTTTGAACGTTAAATATTTGCTTACAACTGCTTATTGAGCTTGTAAGGATTCTCATTTTGAACTCTGAATTAGGGTATGTCCAGCTCATGCTGCAACATTTTTTTAGTAGGTATGTGAACCAGGCTCATGCAAAGATGAACTCTTATGCAGTGCCTCTTCAGCTCCTTAATGATGTGCAGGCTTGTACTCGACTGCAGCCTTCCACGCTTTGTACATTTCCAATGCTTTTGCCTTATCAGGTTCACAAACAAATGTGCCTTTCCAACCTGTTAAGATGGACATTATCATATCAAACAGAATCAAAGAAAGAATACATTGTTGAGCAAAGTCATGTTTAGGTTAGCATCAAGGTGACCCTTCCTGTTCTGTAGCTCAACCTACCACTTGGGCACATGCCTGCAGACATACAGAAAAAACTGTGAGCTTGGCAGTGCAGGATGCAAATGTATGTAGAAATATACAAACTTACCGATGGTAGGGAAGGATGGATTAAAGGGAAAGTTGAAGTTGATGAGTGACATGAGTCCCAACGTCACATATGTAACATGCCTCCTGAGAGTTTACAATGAGAAGAGACTTGAGGATTCATAAAATCATCTATCATTTATTCATCCATGTATCCTTACAACGCAACATACTGCTCCCTTGAAGATATGTACTTGTGAAAAACCTATCGATCATCAACATCGGAGAATTTTTTGTTAGGCCCATGCGGTGAGCTTAGACGGAAATAAGTCACAATGCTGTTAACATTCAAATAACACACCTGATCATACATCGAGAAATCATAAAAGTACTTCTCAAAAGCTTTTGCGACGAATCCTGAAGTCGTCATTTCCTGATTGAAAAAAAATATTGGGAGCAATTAGGGCCGCAGCATATCTCTTAAACCCAAAAGATAGTGAAGGATTTCGAGTGCTCCAGAACCTAATTAATTAACACTGCATACTTCTCATTGGTGAGGCAGAGTTCTTCTGTCCTCTACGTCAAGCTACGCTTCGGCGTTTTATTATTATTATTAAGTACAGATTTTAAGGTTCATAATTGCAGAATTCACGAATGCCGTAGATATGATGACTGTATTCTGTGTTCTGAATGTTGTCACACATGAAATGTAGGTATCACAACTTCGAACTTACATTCCTCTCAAAAACTGCATGCATCGGATAAGCCTCGAACTCATTGGGCCCGATTTTACATGTTCTCAAAGTAAATCCCCACCATCGCCAGCTATTAACAACGTGTGCCGAGGCTTACCCTGACAACCAGGCGCAAGTCTGTAATATGCGACGACCCAACCACTGCGCATATTTTTCTTTCGCCTTTTACTAAAGAAAACTGAGGGGTTGGGTCACACAGTCGCCTTACGTATTTTTTGAGAGCAACCCGCTCTACTAAACAATGTAGTAATCTTCAACCAAATTTACAATGATACGATATTAAATCTATTTTATTGATCCTGGCTAATTAACGGGCTGCATTCATCATACAACATGTTTCGATTGCATGGAAATTAAATATTGCTAGACTACATAGAATGCTCAGATGCAAGCTAGTGTGTTGCTGGCCACGACATACGCACAAACTTCCACATGACAAATCGTTGATGTGTGAGGTTTAGATCCGAGTATGTACACACTATGAACTGCAAGTGCGATAAAAAACATTGACGAAGAATGGCGGACACGCAATGGCTTGCTGAAGCCGTTGTTGATTTCTTGCGGGTACCTGCACATAACTCAGAATATGCTATGTTGGATGGATATTTACAGCTTGTTATTTACAGGGACCGCTGTATATTAATCCTCTGATGGCATTCATCGATCAGAAGTGTTTGATATTTACACCAGAAGAGGAAAATAAGCTTGAATATACACCAGTGAGACTATTTATGCACTTTATGGGATTCATCTGAATTGAATTTCAAGTTGTTTGAAAATTTTGCTTTGGCTCTGCACACGATGCGTGAGCTGTACCCTGAATGCATAGTCCACATAACGCTGCAGATCCATGAGCAATTCAAAGAGTTAGTCGATGAGCTTCTGACCGAGTTTATTACGGATCTAGGAGTTACCCCAGAACAGTTCTACGAGGTTGTAGCCTCGGAGCATTCTAACGAAAGCCTTAATAGCTTCGTCGTGCAGACAATCCTTACTGTTGATGACTTTTTGCTGTTCAAAGCCATGATGGTAAAAAGGAACATTGATATAACAAATCAGGTGAGGGGCCCTCCATCCTTTTTTGGGTGCTAATGGTCCTCAAGTTGACATTGAAAGTCTAATGTGAATTGAAATTGAAAAATGAAATTGTTACCTGCTCTCGTTTTGAAGTATTGCATGCTCTTGATGTTGCAGTAGGCATCTGCTTGGCTCCAGCTAATATGATGTGCATGTGTTCACACTGCAGGTTCTGGCTGCTGTTGAAGCCATGAGAGACGCAGCCTTAGGCACTGCAACAGGTGATAGCAACCTGTCAGAAGAGGAGGAGGCTAGGATGCTTGAGGAGGTAAACAGTTCTGAGTGGTTGCCTACAGCTGTGCTCTAAGGCCATCACCCATTGTTTGTTAACATCCGCTTAAAATGTATGTATAAGCTTTGAGGCAGATTACAGAAAGCTTGTTATGGGCTCTCGTTTCAGAGCCCATGTAGGATTGCACCTGTGGTGCATCCTTCTCTCTCTGTGCTTCATCTCAGCGGAGGCATCATTTTGTGTACGTAGACTTTGCGAACCCTCAGTGCATACCTTCATTAATGGTATTAAGTCACAATATGCCCCTAATCTTGTTATGTCTAGTCACAGCACACTGAGTAATTGTACCGCCAAGAGCCAGCCTACTTTAAAGCCTGAGTCATAGCACACTGAGTAATTGTACCACCAAGAGCCAGTCTACTTTAAAGCCTGAGTCATATTTAAACCTCTACAAGAGCCCTGCTTTTGCACCATGACAGGCCCTGATGAAATCCAAGCTGGTCAATGCAGACGAGGAGCATAATTACAAGTTGTTTGAACTGATGAAGTCGCTGCAAATTGAGGAAGAGGTATGTGAGGAAATCAAAGTGCATTATAGTAGGTAGGCAGTGACATTTTGTCATTCACTTAAGAAAATTAGGCAGAACAACACTGTATCTGTTTCGCATGTTCGGAGCTGTACTTGGTTCTTCATACTCTTGCTCTTCCAGGACCCTGCAATGGTGCTCGCCCTTGCCAACTCATTGAAAGATCAGACACGCATGGAGTATGAGCTTGCTGAAATACAGCAGGTGTGGTAATAGTCTAGTCATGTGTATGTGTGGTCTTGAGAGAGGTAGTTAAGGCATGTCATGTGTATGTGTGGTCTTGAGAGAGGTAGTTAAGGCATGTCATGTGTATGTGTGGTCTTGAGAGAGGTAGTTAAGGCATGTCATGTGTATGTGTGGTCTTGAGATAGGTAGTTAAGGCATGTCATGTGTATGTGTGGTCTTGAGATAGGTAGTTAAGGCATGTCTGTGCTAAGTGTGATCTCTTGTGTAAGGGGGCTTTTTGTGCATTAATATTCGCCGAAAGCTGGTGCTCTTCTTCAGGCCCTTGCCTTGTCAATTGCTTTAGAGGAGGAACGCCAGCGTCTCCTTCTACAAGAAGGTAGCATGCAAGGGGCTGCAATGTCTACCAGTTCTCAGGGAGTTGCTGTCAACAGTCGTGTTTCAACAACTGCCTTTATATCTGATGCTGACAATGCTGCTATGAGAGCAGCTGGGATTGGTGACATTCCACTTCGCGCACCAAGTGAGCTGCTGCTTCTGCTTAGCTTTCTTACACTAGAAGCTTCTGACTGGTGATTTTACTTGCACATGATCTTAAGGTCTCTTAATCTTGTCTTAGAGACTCAGGCTTCTGTCTCTATGAGCACTCAAGAGTGCATGGTCTGAAGCAGTATTCAAGGAGTAGTAGGATAGATACATGAGTATGCTCATACTTGTCCACACTTACATGTCCACACAATTAAGTTCTTGTTTCCGTAGCTTTCATCACCCCTACTCAAGTGGATCCTCTTGCACCGCTCAACATTGGGCCCAACACAGCGGCAGAACAAATGGCCGCAGTGGCAGCCGCAGCTGAAGCCAATGCCAGGTGTCCTGTTGCATGGATCCCTTGTCCAGGCTATGATTATTCATGGATCCCTTGTCCAGGTTATGATTATTCATGGATCCCTTGTCCAGGCTGTGATCCTGCTGCATGGATCCCTTGTCCAGGCTGTGATTATTCATGGATCCCTTGTCCAGACTGTGATTATTCATGGAACGCAAGTTCTCATTTCTAGCTTGCATTTCTAACTTGACTTGTCATCAGAGCTGGCACACATGTTTCTTGTGAACAATCCCACCATGTGACGTTTGGTGTCTTGATGCTGTATTTTGGTTAAGGATTCTGAGCTAACAAGCTGAGATAACAGCTAACCTGTTTTGCTGGTTGTGATCTGATGTGCAATCTGATTCTGTTGGCACTCAGGGCCCTTGCAGCAGCAGTAGTCACTGGCACCCAGCCCCCAGTCAGTGCCGGTGCTGCCAACACTGGATCGGCTATGAAAGGGGCTGGTCTTAGTACCAGGTGAGGTGTGAACAGGTGTTAACCTTGAAGGCGCTGGTCTTAGTACCAGGTGAGGTGTGAACAGGTGTTAACCTTGAAGGCGCTGGTCTTGTTACCAGGTGTGGTGTGAACAGGTGTTAATCTTGAAGGCGCTGGTCTTAGTACCAGGCGAGGTGTGAACAGGTGTTAACCTTGAAGGCGCTGGTCTTAGTACCAGGTGAGGTGTGAACAGGTGTTAACCTTGAAGGCGCTGGTCTTGTTACCAGGTGTGGTTTGAAGATGTGAAAATATGCGTACATAGCCTTTCATTTCATATCGAATCACATCGAGTCTCACAGGTACATCAGACATAGGATCTTTTGTGAGTTATAACCGAATTTCAGTTATATCAGACAGAGGATCTGTTGTGATTTATAACCGAATTTCAGTTATATCAGACAGAGGATCTGTTGTGAGTTTTAACCAAATTTCAGTTATATCAGACAGAGGATTTGTTGTGAGTCATAACAGAATTTACATACTCTAGGCGAATCAGGGCTCATGGATGTAGCACATGCATCATGTATATGAGCAGGTTGGAGGCTGGGTCCTTCTCTGTTGTGAGTCATAGCAGAATGTACATACTCTAGGCGAATCAGGGCTCATGGATGTAGCACATGCATCATGTATATGAGCAGGTTGGAGGCTGGGTCCTTCTCTGTTGTGAGTCATAGCAGAATGTACATACTCTAGGCGAATCAGGGCTCATGGATGTAGCACATGCATCATGTATATGAGCAGGTTGGAGGCTGGGTCCTTTTCTGTTGTGGATTCTGATGCCTCAGGAGCTGCAGGGCTGGGCCGCCTGCCTCCCTTACAGCCAGGACAGCGCAATATGGGGGGACTGGCCCCTCTGCCTTCTGTGAACAGCCCTAGGAAGCCCTCGGAGGTAATGCCGGATTCATGACATGTGGTGAAGATGAGACTCTGAAGCCAGGAAATAGAGCAATAAATTGCTAGTCATGATGATGTACTTAATACCTCTTAGGATCTTCCTAGGGACATTGTGCTCATACCTCTCAGGATCTTCCCAGCGGCAACCTTATCTTGGGAGGTGCTCGCAGCCTCAAGACTGTGGGCAGTGTCCGCAATAAGGCTGCTGGCTACAAAGCTGATGCAGTCCCAGACCTGGCCACCATACGCGAAGCTGCAGAAGTAGCTGCCTCAACACAGAAGGTAATAAGGAGAGGAGAGGATCTGGCAGGTATGAGCCGCTGAGCTGATAGGTATCAGCCACTGAGCTGGCAGGTATGAGCCGCTGAGTTGATAGGTATGAGCCGCTGAGCTGGCAGGTATGAGCCGCTGCAGGCATTAATGGCCTACGAAGGACAATCAGATGCATGCTTTACCTTGCATTCTTAAATGTTTTGAACAACTGGTTGTCTTTCAGAGCATTGTAATGAAGTAGTTAGATGAGTCCTCAGCTGAAACAGTAAGCGATAGAGTTTTGATACCTAATTGTTAAACCCTTATTCCTGTCAGGGTATGCTGGAGACGCACATTTCAGGTGCTGGTGGAAGTGATGATGCTGCCCAGAAGTGGCTTCAAGACCAGAAACTGAAACTCGTGGCTCAGAAGAAGGTGGAGCGAGATGCAGAGACAGCTCAGTTCAAATTGGGAAAGGTGGGAAAGGCATATGAGAATGCATTTGATGTTGTATTGAGTAAATGAAGTCAAAGATGTTCATAGTTTGATATTATATTGAGTAAATGAAGTCAAAGATGTTCATAGTTTGATGTTGTATTGAGTAAATGAAGTCAAAGATGTTCATGGTTTGATGTTGTATTGAGTAAATGAAGTCAAAGACGTTCATAGTTTGATGTTGTATTGAGTAAATGAAGTCAAAGATGTTCATGGTTTGATGTTGTATTGAGTAAATGAAGTCAAAGACGTTCATGGTTTGATGTTGTATTGAGTAAATGAAGTCAAAGATGTTCATAGTTTGATGTTGTATTGAGTAAATGAAGTCAAAGATGTTCATGGTTTGATGTTGTATTGAGTAAATGAAGTCAAAGACGTTCATGGTTTGATGTTGTATTGAGTAAATGAAGTCAAAGATGTTCATGGTTTGATGTTGTATTGAGTAAATGAAGTCAAAGATGTTCATAGTTTGATATTATATTGAGTAAATGAAGTCAAAGATGTTCATAGTTTGATGTTGTATTGAGTAAATGAAGTCAAAGATGTTCATGGTTTGATGTTGTATTGAGTAAATGAAGTCAAAGACGTTCATGGTTTGATGTTGTATTGAGTAAATGAAGTCAAAGATGTTCATGGTTTCGACATTTACTTTCAATTAAGTGTTTCTGTATCAATGCATGCATGGCTTGGGAACTTTGCCTCAAGGTAATTATGTGATAGGTTTCTAGATGCAACATTCATGTTTATGCAAGGATCATAATCTCAAGCAGGGTTTTATATGCGCAAGCTTGATTGCTTGTACTTCTTGTTAATTGGTAACACTCTTACTTCCTCATGATTACAGAGCTTTACTGCTGGTCACTCCAAACCAGCATTTGGTTCATCTACTGCTTCTGTCTCTGATCAAGATATGGAGGCAAAGCGTGCCGCACTTCGTGACAAACTTGCCCAGAAATTCAAGGGTGACATGATGAAGCATGCTTTTGAATGAGTCTCCGATTGTAATTAGAGAAGTCGACCTCTGCGACTTGCCATACAACTTATTTAATATTGAAGTGTGTGGTGTACAGAAACATCAACACTCGAAATGTCAGATGATGACTGGCACAGATATGATGCTTTATGTGACGGCGCAAAACGGAATAACGCCGATGGTGCCTAAGGAAGGCACAGTAGCTCTTGTAAGGTGATGAATACAAGAAAATCGCTTTACCAAACTCCCAATATGTCCTGGCAATGATGTACAGTTTATGTGCAGCCGAAGAATATCAATCAAATTGTTGACCTCTATATCATGCTAAACGATTTGAACTGTAGCATCACAAGATGTTGCAAAACTCGTTCTGTACTCTGCATTCCCAACAGCTTGATACCTACGTTCCAAGGGACCAGAGTCGCTTCACCATATTTTCACGCTATCAAACAAAGATGTTATACTTCACAGCTAAATGCCTGGGACCCCTCGAAAAGATTTGAGGCTACCCTGGTGCCAGATTGTTACAAGGTGGTACATAAGGGATACATTTACATTACTCAAGATTTTCCATACAGTGTTACTGAATGCCTTGGTCAAGTCGGAGTGATGCAGGAGGGTGACTTGTTGTGGGTCTGTGAGGTCCTGTGCCCAACATTGAAGGACCTCCACCAATACCTGCTAGTGAGTCTCTATTCAAGACATGGGTAATGTATGATGTTAGGATATTATAGGGTTCATATAAGGGTATATGTTCCTTTTATTCTATCCTGTGGTATGCAGTGCACCAGTTGCATGTGCAGGAGGTGTCTTCCCCAGGTAAGGACAATCTGCCATAATGTGACCCTGTACTTGACAATGCCTACAAATGACATTAGATGCATCTCTAGGCCTTGGTTCCCTCCTCTGCCACCTATGCACATGCAACTGGTGCACTGCATACCACAGGATAGAATAAAAGGAACATATACCCTTATATGAACCGTATAATATCCTAACATATGAATCTTCATTATGACTCAGCAATCTGGAAGCTTTGCACTCATGTCTTGGTCTTTAATATTACATGTGACAGAGCATTGGGATGATCTTGGTCTTTAAAATTGCATGTGACAGAGCATTGGGATGATCTTGGTCTTTAAAATTGCATGTGACAGAGCATTGGGATGATCTTGATCATTAATATTGCATGTGACAGAGCATTGGGATGATCAAGGGAAAGGAAAAGGTCAAGAGGTTTGCAAGAATGCATCGACCCACGCGTCACTTGAGGCTGTCACAGCTCTGTAGCAAAAACATGAGCAGAACCTTAGCAATGGATGAGGTGAGAATGATGACAGCGCGAGGAAGGAGGAGCTAATATCTATGAGGATGAGGACAGCTAGGCAAGTGTTTAAACATTCGGAGATGAGTAAATGAGAGTAATTTTGCCTCGGTCACTTGTACGTTGTTAGTGAGGCACCATATCTAATAGACTGATTTGTTCCACCTGGTTTCACTCGCTGCTGCTAGATACGATCTGGAGTTCTGGCCGTATTGAATCCTGTGATTCATATTTCGTAGGTGAACAAGATCAACGAGGATACATCCATTGCCCTTGCTAGTGTGTTGGCCGAATGTTCTAAAAACGCGCAGCAACTGGGGAAAGTACGTGGTGTGAGTCCCCATCAACATTTATTAAGAGAGAAGCTTAAGAGGGCCATCGCTTTGATGCAGGAGGGTTTGGTTGAGAAGGAGGAGGAGGTAAGTACAGTACTGAAAGATATACATGTCAAGGCTCAGAATGTAAATTGCTGCAATTATGGCATGCCACAATGCACTTCCATGCTCTCTGCCTTGTGGCTACCACATTCCCTCTATCCCATGCTTCTACTACGTTTTTCCCTTATGCCCTTTCTCTAGCCTATCCCTATTTGAGATGCGTCCTTTGAATTGTTTCAATCAGCATGAGCATGCTGCTCCATGTATGATGAGACATAATGAATAAACACATTCATCTTGACTCTGCTGTTCCACCGCCATCGGTGTCACTCTCTTGATTGCCTAACTATGTAAGCAGGTGCGATTGCTGCTTCTTGCTGCTGTCTGCGGAGAGCACATTCTGCTGATTGGTCCGCCAGGGACTGCCAAGAGTGAGGTTGGGCGGAGGCTGTGCTCCCTCTTCTCTGGCGCCTACTTTGAGCGCCTGCTCACTAGGTTCTCAGTCCCTGAGGAGCTGTTTGGTCCTCTATCCATGAGGGCTTTGGAGGAGGACAAGTATGAACGACAGACCCGCGGCTACTTACCAGAGGCTGAGGTGGCCTTCATTGATGAAATCTTCAAGGTCAGCTGCATTGCATAATTGATCCTAGCACAATTGTTTTATCATCCTGATAAGTATGTTTTGTTCATCAATCTGATTAGAGGTGCATTTGAAGTACATGAGTTAAACCTATAGTTGTCAGTGAGGGAACCGAGGCCAGAGATTCGCTTTTTCCAACAGTATGAAGTTGCCTTGCTGCATGAGGCATCTCTCTTATGGTGTGTACCAGAGTCCTGAGTGGAAGCATATTCACATCCTCACCACTCTGTCCCTCAACAGGCTAACAGCGCCATCCTCAACACTCTACTGTCGCTCATGAACGAGCGAGTCTTTGACAATGGTTGCCATCGTGTTTCTGCACCCCTCATCACCTTGGTGGGAGCCTCTAATGAGCTGCCTGATAGCGATGAGCTGCAGGCATTGTTTGATCGCTTCCTGTTGCGAAAACCTGTCAAGCAGATGTCTGCTGAAGGATTGGTTGAGATGTTGAAGGAGGCGTCGTCGGCAGGACGTGCCTTTCATGGACTGTGTGGAAGTGTGGATGGTGATGATGTAGCAGAAAAGGGGCAGGATGAGAGGCCAGGCACAAACAAGCGACATCCTCGTTGCGGAGTATCAAATAATGGAGTTCCAACTACAGAGGCTGTCAGCTCTTCTCCTACAGAGGCTGTCAGCTCTTCTCCTACTGAGGCTGTCAGCTCTTCTCCTGCAGAGGCTGTCAGCTCTTCTCCTACAGAGGCTGCCAGCTCTTCTCCTAATGAGGATCATCATTCCGTTTTCAGCACGATGACCTTGGAGTCTGCCACTACTCCTGCTCCTGATCATTCGCTGACCAAGGAGGAGCTGGCCTCGTGTAAGGAGGAAGCTATTAGGACAGTTCTGGTCCCTCTCAGTGTCATACGAATCATGGCAGATCTGAGACAACACATTCAGGTAAGTAGCAAACAGATCGTGGCAGATCTGAGTCAACACATTCAGGTAAGTAGCAAACAGATCATGGCAATTCTGACCTTGCATGGTACTTGTTGTGATGGCAGATCTGATCTTGCATGTCCAGGTACTTGTTGTCATGACTGATCTGACCTTGCATGGTACTTGTTGTGATAGCAGATCTTACCTTGCATGGTACTTGTTGTGATGGCAGATCTGATCTTGCATGTCCAGGTACTTGTTGTCATGACTGATCTGACCTTGCATGGTACTTGTTGTGATAGCAGATCTTACCTCGCATGGTACTTGTTGTGATGGCAGATCTGATCTTGCATGTCCAGGTACTTGTTGTCATGACTGATCTGACCTTGCATGGTATAGTCATAGCAGATCTGAACAAGCATGGTACTTGTTGTCATCATGTCGTGGGTATTACACATGGACTCATGCTCCAAACATTCTTAAAGTACCTGTCCCCAAACTGTGTCATCAGGAAGGATTGGAACCCAAGACGTATGTATCTGATAGACGCATGGCTAAGGCTGTTCAATTGCTGCAAGTGGCAGCGTACTGCGATGGTCGCACTGTCGTCAGCCGCGAGGACTTGCTGATGTTGAAGCATGTCTTGTGGCAGGATCCCCAGCATGTTGACAAGGTTTATGACTGGCTCCTAAAACAGGTGTCTGCTGATTCTGGATTTAAACAGCTGGACAGCCTGTTCCAAAGCCTGTTCCTTCGTATGTGTGAGTCCTTAGAGAGTCACAAAAAGCTATCGTCCATTCAACGTGAAGCTTCTATGTTGAAGGATGTAGCCCTAGATCAGTACACAGAAGCATTGAGGGCACTGAATGCGATGCAGAATCTGGAGCATGGCAGCAGTGCATGCAGGTTGTGGTTTGGGGTAGAGGAGGCAGAATCCCTATCCACATATATGCAGGCGGCAGTGCCGAAGGCTGTGGAGACATTGGGAATCTTGGCACAGCAGTTCCTTCTGTTGGAGACCATGCTGATGCTTACTTTGGTGAATGAGAAGAATGGAGCAGGCAGAATGTCATCCTCAGACGTCGTTTTGAATGTTCGGATGTTAGCACCTCTGTGGTCGCACTTGATTCCCAATTCAGTAGCTGGTGACGTGAACAGAGGTGGTCACAGCTCATCTGTTCCATCCGTAAAACATGAAGATAAGAGCCTTCATCAGAAGATGCCAGCGGATCTGCAGCGATTGTTTGAGGATTACACTAAAGATCCCTTGAATTATGTAGTGTGAATAGCAAGCAGGCTAGCTCGCATGAGCATTATGTGAACAAGAGTTGAAACTCTGTTCAGTCCTGAATAATGTCGTTGTGTTAAGCTTAAAGTAGACCCTTACTCATTTTTTTAATCTCTTCGTATTTTCTGCACAACTATTGTATCAAAATGCTTCTGCAATCATAAGCAAGGCCGTAATTTTTATCATTCATTATTACTGGGCCACTAAAAAGAACTGTCACGGTCTAACACTGCACCGGTGCCTCACACACTCACAAACGCCTCACAAAGTTCAGTCATACGTCAATTCAGTCATACGCTGTGACAGAACACTATACTTATCCTGTTACTGACTATGGTGACTATTCGCGTTGTTTTACTTGCTCAAACGTATTGGTGCTCCTATTCTGGAGCACAGTGAGTACTGTATACAGCTGACATGGCAGCAGCTTCTCCATCTTCCAAGTCCATATCCTTTACTACTAATTTGGACTTCAGCATTGACCTCTCAGCGTCCAAAAGCATGCTGGTGACAATCCAGTAGCTGAAAATCACAGTGCCGAGAATGGAAGACCCTCCTATCACTTCCCAGATGTACAGTTGAAGATCTGGTGATCCTGTTCATATGCGAAAGGAGCATTAATATGCATTACAACTATGTAAAAGAATCAGTTGTGATCATGACCATATAAAATCAACACAAAGATGATCCCTGCAGTCTTGTTTGACAATGTAGTGTGATATTCGTACAATAAACCTCAAATCAGCACTGAATTTAGAGCAAGAGTGATACTATTTCTCTTGCTTAGCTAGCTTAACATTAGTCCTAAAATCAGAGTTCGCAAGGATCGAAGGCTTGTGAGCTCACCATATTGGGTGATGATGTAGTAAGTGCAGGACTCGATGCCCACCACCCATAATACAAATATGACAACTGCTGCCACCCAGTTAGAGGAGAGTCGCAGAGGCTCTCGCTCTGCTCTCAATGCTGCATCTTGCATGACCTGAGAGTTTTAAAAGCAGGAATGAGCAGAGTGGGTTCACAATGTGAAGGGCATAACTACAGTGTTTGAAATAATGAGGCACCTGAATGGTATGGTACTATTAATCTAGTCAAAATTAAGCCAATAGTCATAAATACCCTTACTGTAAAAGACTGATTTAATACCTCATTGGGTATTAGCTGTATAGACAGCCATATCATCCCTGGAAGAAGTATGAGATCATCCACAAGGCCAAGGATGGGGATGAAGTCTGGTATGAGGTCCAGAGGGCTTAGTGCATATGCTAGCGCCTGAGCATTGAAATGAGATTAATCCAGATAAGACTGGTTATAAACGAAAAAGAACAGAAAGAATCATCGTACGAATATGACATCAGCTACAGCATACTTACTACCCAAGGTAGAATTTTGCAATAAAATGGAGTTCGGTCATCCTGAACAGCATAATAGAGAGTCAGGACTTGTCTCTTTAACCTTTTGACCGCGGTGTATAAAAATGATAGCATTCTTAACGTTTAAAATCAATGTTCATTCAATTTGGAAAGGAAGGGAATGTTCGTAGAGTTCCACGCTTCAAAGAGACAGAGTGGGCCGGGGAACGTTATATTTCTGCTAAACACCTGTACAATTGCTAGATTTTTCAGACTGCGCCTCTTTGCCTTCGATTCTCCCGTCCATTGGTTCCAGCTGCTGCGTGTGCTCCCATCGCTCTCGTAAGGGCTTCATCCAACCTTATAAAGGATGATATTACGTAATCATCTGATATGAATCATGCTGCACAGAGTCGAACATCTCCCAAGTCAGTAAGGAAATAGACAGTTAGGTAGTAATACTACAACATCTCTCTACCTGTATCCCAACAAATCTTTCCTCGTCACTATTCCCTTCACATGATTGTGTTCATCCACAACTGTCAAATGCCTCAGTCCCATGGTCCTGAACAGCAAATACGCTCTCTCCAGGCTGAAGCTGTCAGACACCTGCATATAAGCAATGATCAAAGGCCTGAAGCACTAAGAACTGCATGTAAATGAGCTCCAGCTTGATGGTAACATCCTCTGGCAGCAGCTGTGGTGTCATTGCAGTGGAATCTGCATGAATAAATTCCTTCTGTTACATCTGAACCTCCTCTGGCTATTTCAGACAACACCATGCAGCCTCCCCGCCATGCCATCGGCTATTTCAGACAACACCATGCAGCCTACCCGCCATGCCAGAGGCTGTTTCATAAAACACCATGCAGCCTACCCGCCATGCCAGAGGCTGTTTCATACAACACCATGCAGCCTCCCCGCTATGCCATCGGCTATTTCAGACAACACCATGCAGCCTCCCCGCTATGCCATCGGCTATTTCATACAACACCATGCAGCCTACCCGCCATGCTATCAGCTACTTCAGACAACACCATGCATCCTTCCTTTCTATCCTCCTGGTTCATATTCTCATTAACACTCAGTTCTCACCACAAATGCACTGGTATTCATGTATGGTGTCAAATCCACCACCCTGTCCTCAATCTCATCTTCTCCGCCAAGGCTTTCTCTGCCTCTCCCGCCACCCAAACCGCCTCCCTCCATCAGAATGCTGCTTCCCATCAGACTACTCTGTAACTCCCGAGACAGAACCACCATCTGTTGCTCATGCACACTGCGTTGAGCCATGACAGGATCCATCATCTTTCGATTCAACTCCACCCAAGCAACCTCCACATCTGTACTGCCTGCAGCACAATGATCATGACCCTCTAAATATCTGTACAGCCTGCAGCACAATGATCATGAAATGATCAATTAATTAAACAGCACCGTCACTTCTACATTATTCCAATTAACATAATAAGTAGCTATAAAGAACAGAGGCGGACTTTAGTCTGTCACGGTCCATGACAAATTATGTGTCGAGGAGGCTTCCTAGTAGCTTCCTACAACCCACCAGCCACCACAATGAGGCTTCCTACAACCCACCAGCCACCACAATGCGCTGCAGAACAGACATGATGTGACTTCTTGTCAACAGCCCCACAAACACTTGTCCACTAGGGCTGTCACGGACTACAGGGAAGCCGTTATGTGAGACACCACGAAGCGCATTTGTGACCTCGCGCACCTTGCCCATAAGAGAGGGAGGATAAATAAGTTGAGAGGACGCATACAGCCTCTTAGTTTATGGACGGTTTTCACTTGGCTCTCAGAATATGCACTTAGCAGAACAGAGAGCTCTCCTATCTTGTACCCTAACTACCTGGTTTCTGAATCAGGGACTAACTATCCATCTAGCAGCACCTTCATATGTTCCTTGAGTGTGACGACTGGGGATCTCATCACATAGCTCACAGGCACTAGATCCAGGCTATACTTGCTAATGGGCTCAGACAGCAGGAAGGGGACACACTTGACTTCCAGAAGACCATGGTACAAGCTGTGACTGAGAGAATCTGCAACCCATTTTGCCTACACAGAGCAGTGCATTCAAACAGAGTGAGGGCTTGTCAGCTTCATCTTCCTACACAGTGCAATCAAACCTAGAGAGGACTTGTAAGCTACATATTGGTGCAGGTTTTGGGGCTGTGAGGAAGGGATATATATTTGCAGTCACATGCTTTTATCACTATCCACAATTAACATAACGCTGGTGCTATACTGCTACAAGTACTTTCTAACGCTGGTGCTCTTCTGCTACAAGTACTTTCTTCTGACTCACTGTCATGATGGCTACCAGCACAGGCAGTAGCATGTGCACATCTTCTGACTCACTGTCATGATGGCTACCAGCACAGGCAGTAGCATGTGCACATCTTCTGACTCACTGTCATGATGGCTACCAGCACAGGCAGTAGCATGTGCACATCTTCTGACTCACTGTCATGATGGCTACCAGCACAGGCAGTAGCATGTGCACATCTGATGATATTTCAATCATGATCACTGCCAGGGCCAAAGTCAACCTGGTGACACCCGACATGAAAGCCCCTGCCCCCACTAACGCAAAGGCCCCGGGATCAATCCAAGTCCAAGGACCAAATGTCTCTGGAAACATGAGTAACAGAGGAGGCCGGTAGCGTAAGAAACCAATTTCAGGTGCTTTAAACGTGCAATGACTACAAGGATACAAAAACAATCCCGATGACTACAAAGATACAACACAATCCCGAGTCAGTCAACTGGATTGACTACAAAGATACAACACAATCCCAAGTCAGTCAACTGGATTGACTACAAGGATACAACACAATCCCAAGTCAGTCAACTGGATTGACTACAAGGATACAGCACAATCCCAAGTCAGTCAACTGGATTGACTACAAAGATACAACACAATCCCAAGTCAGTCAACTGGATTGACTACAAAGATACAACACAATCCCAAGTCAGTCAACTGGATGAGTACATCTCTGCTTATTAGACTCAAGACAAAAGTCCTGATCATTTGTTCTGCATGCACATCGTCAAATGCTGGGTTGAGAATTGAGACCAGGTCAATGCCTTCTTGTTCAGGAAACAGTTGGTACGTACTCTCCAAGGTATGTACCAACTAGACGATTAAAATCTTGTACGATCGCTTCAGTTACTTAGTCTGTTACAATAATTACTAGATCACAGTTCTTGTTCTCACCAACAGACCAGGTTTGGCCCAGGCCCTGTGCAATGTCCACCGTGGCAAGACCCACTATCCGTCCCAGTATGGCCCCAATCATGAGCATGGGCACAAACAACCTGTATTGGAAACACAACCACAATGGATGAAAGGGAGTGACTAACACACATGTGTCATGTAAACAGCAGGGTCATGACGTCATTCACAGTGCAGCATGCAGGTTGAAGCCAAAGGCATTCCAACTCACCCACTGCTGATGGCGCTCCCAGAGCACAGAGCTGCTCCCAAGAAGTAGCAGATTCCCATCACAAAAAGCGTGGTGTAGCTGAATCGCTTGTGTGTGCCTCGAGCAAACAACTGTTTGATTCCGTCTTCCCCTGCAGAACGTGTTATGATGGAGACATCTTACACTTTTTTAATGACAGCACATCCTCTTCAACTACAAGATAGGCATTATTCAAACCTCATGTACCCTGTCAGAACAACCCGCACAAATTATGATATCATAACAATTCTACATGGTTCTATATTCTACATTCAATGTTTCAGGCATTACCTGTAGAAAAGAGAAGAGTTGCCATTTGGTTGTAGTACACGGTGTGTGTGCCATTGCCTGGAAGGTCAGGCATGATAGAGTCTCCCCTTGGGTACCTGAGGACAGCAGCTAATGATGATCAGCATTGAGGATACTGGTCTGTAGGAGGGCTAGAATGATGACTAATATTCCAATTACCATGTGGTGCTATTCCCAGTGCTAACAACTGTGTCAACAACTCTGCACGTGTACAGCGGTAAGGAGGGTGCAGCATTGTTGGTAAGGCCAGTTCTGTTACTTGAAATGCCGCTCCCTCCTTGGAGGCCCGTCTCACAAAACAGTACACCCTGTAAGGCAGCAGTACACCCTGTAAGGCAGGACATGCTTAGGGAAACACGCCTGACATAACAAAACATGGAAATAATCCTGAAAACAAACTTGTCAAGATGTTAACACTTCCTCAGAAACTCCTCTCTACACACTTCTGTGCACTAAGTCTACATTTTAACTAAATTACTAGAGCCCAGAGTGTTCGTATAGCAAGCTCTCAACCCCACATTCAAATCAGGACAGATGGCGAAGCGACACAATTCACGACTCAATACACATTGGATTGTCAAGATTGCGATGAACTAAATGCAAAATCAGAAACAGGAAAAGAGAACATTTCTCAGTGAATCAATAGGTGGAAAAAACATGTGGATAATGCCACCAGAGTCTAATCTATGAGTTAGTTATGATGCTTCATCATGATAAGGGATGTAACCTTTACAGCCTCACCTCAATCTCTTGGCATTCAGTGGGTGTGCAGGGAAAGAACAGAGGCAGGAGCATACACACTGTAGTGTACAACACTGCCAGAATGCAAGGCTCCCACATGCGGCCCCACCTGCAGGGGGGAGGGGGGGGGGCACACAGATGCATCTTGTAACTAACATCAGGTAGTAAAGAAGCATGGCCTTGACTTGCAAGTGATCAAGTGCCATTTCAACACGTGTTTCCTTTGAGTTTGGAGGTAAAAATACCTTATGTCTGATGAACAAGAACACGTACTTGAGGTGGGAGGTAAGAATATCTCTCATGCGTGAGACCTTCAAGTTGAGAAGAGTAAACGCTATGGCAAGGAGTCCTGCCAGAACACCAATGATCATAGCTGGCACAACTGCCAACACATGGCTGGAGAAAGACATGCCTGCTTGAACCTGCAGTCATATGTTGAAGGGTCTAGGGTTAATATGTGTCAATAGGGACATACATGACTGGGCTAGCAGAAACATGTAAGCTTGAAATCATAAAGAGATCCTAGCGCTTGAAAATGGACAGTCACAGAGAAACATGACAAACAGGACTGCGTGTGCCTGCAATAAGCTGCTTGTTGAATGATTATTGCAAGAAGACCTACCACAATTAACATGGACCCAAAGGGAGATATGATTGAAAGAAATAGATCAGCATAGGTACATGCAAAAAGCATCAAAAATTAAGTATGTAAGGCTGGACTTGATTGCTACAAGATTACAGCCGGCGAGCACTAATGACACTACTTCCTCCTCCTCCTCTTATCAGCTGAGCACTAATGACACTACCTCCTCCTCCTCCTCTTATCAGCTGAGCACTAATGACACTACCTCCTCCTCCTCTTATCAGCTGAGCACTGATGACACTACCTCCTCCTCCTCTTATCAGCTGAGCACTAATGACACTGCCTCCTCCTCCTCTTATCAGCTGAGCACTAATGACACTGCCCCCTCCTCCTCTCATCAGCTGAGCACTAATGACACTACTACCTCCTCCTCCTCTTATCAGACACAGACTCATATCCACTAATGACACTACCTCCACCTCCTCATATCAGCTGAGCACTAATGACACTACTACCTCCTCCTCCTCTCATCAGGCACAGACTCAGATCCACTAACGACACTACCTCCTCCTACTCTTATCAGGCACAGACTCAGATCCACTAATGACACTACCTCCTCCTCTTATCAGGCACAGACTCAGATCCTAATGTACCTCGAAAGCGACCTCCTGGTCAAACCACCCAAACTGACCACTGCCTGTAAAAGCTTTTAAGGCGGACTTGCTGATGTTCAGAGCCAAGGTGGCGCACATGCATGCAAAGAACACCTGCAGTGTGGTAGGACCATTAAGAATTCATTCCTCAGCTCTGCGACCAATGTAGGCTCTCTGTATCAATCAAAGAATTGTGTAAATAAGGTAACTGATACTTACTAAAGCATAAGGTAGCACTAACATCATGTGAAGTAGCTATGCTTGAAAGGCGACTTATAACCTTCAGAGGAGTATGTACAATCTTAAGGATTATACAGAGACAGCCCGACAACTATCTTCACCCTTTTGCCATGTTCAGAAGAATGCATACCTGCCAGCCCAGACTTTGCTGCCAGAACGAAGCCACCTCTTCAAACGCAAACAGGAGACCGCCGATGGGGGCGTTGAAGGCTGTAGCAACACCAACCTTGAAGCAATAGCAATGTTGGAAGTATATGAGGGAGATATGGCAGCCAATGTGAGGGCTCAGGATGAGGGAGATATGGCAGCCAATGTGAGGGTTCAGGATGAGGGAGATATGGCAGCCAATGTGAGGGCTCAGGATGAGGGAGATATGGCAGCCAATGTGAGGGCTCAGGATGAGGGAGATATGGCAGCCAATGTGAGGGCTCAGGATGAGGGAGATATGGCAGCCAGTGTGAGGGCTCAGGATGAGGGAGATATGGCAGCCAATGTGAGGGCTCAGGATTCAGAGAACATATGATGGAAGAGAAACACACACTCAGCCGGGGGAGAGGATTCTTTCCACTAGTAAAACAATCATGAGGCAAGAACGAGTTGATAATAAGATAAAATGTTTCGGGTAACTAGATAAATGCAGGTCAGACTAGTACTAGCAACTGCTGACATTACATCAGCCTTATTTCGGTACTGACTAGCCATTTTTTAATTGTGTATCATCAACACCCTGGTTCCCTAACCTTTCCCTTACCGACACTCCAGCAGTCACAAAGTCTCTCTTGTCCTTAGGATTCCTGAAGCGCTTAAACATAGAGGTACTGAACTTCATGGTAGTGGAGTGGCCCTGACTGATGGCACTTCCTAATGCGGCTCCAATGTGAATCAGAGGACCTTCAGGACCCACCTTTGAGAACACAAGGGGTCATGGGACTATATTTAGGGAAGCAGGATTAAGGATTCTTTGGAGCAATATGAAGGGGGGACAGACATCAATCATATTGAAGCACTAGTTTCTTCAGTGATGTGCTAGTGCTACTACTTACAGGCAAACCTGAGGCCACAGCTAGGCCGCAGGACAAGAATTTGACTGCCAGCGTGAAGATATTGAAAACCTGTGGAATTATGTTAAAATATCACTAAAAATCAATAGAAGGTAGTATCCTTTTGTGGCGACAGGAGACTTCAGGATTGGCAGTAGTTACTTTGTGCCAAAAGAATGTTGAAATGCGTAGGGCAAGATATACTAGTGGCTTAGCGCTAAGCATTTCAACAAAAGCATGTTCCGTCATAGACGTCTCAAGGCCCATGCATGTCACCAACATGGTACTTGAGATTAAGCATTGGCTCCAGAAGCACATGCCGTGGTGAGACCATAGAGGGGGGCGTGACCACATCTGGTTGATGCCCCATGATGAGGGCGCATGCTGCATGCCCACCCAGATATATGTGATTGGTGTAATTTATGTGTTGCTTCACATTATTGGTGTGATACGCACCTTAGGAAGCATGCATCCATTGAGGTAAGCCATCACCTCTGGTATTCCGGACCCCACTGCTTCTGGGGCAGCTGCGCCAGCAAAAGAAATCCATGGTGATACAAACTATCCTATCAACCCATGTCATGAAGATAAGAAATGACATGCTTATTTTATCCATGGTGATACAAACTATACTAACGACCCAGGTCATGACAATAAGAAATAACCTGCTTTCTGTATCCCAACACTGCTGTCATAATGTCATGACCATAACAACATTATGACGGGTGGTTCTGATTGAAATTTGATGAGCCAGGCATCTGTTAATTCATGTACTTCATCCTTAGCGCTAACCCTTATTAATAGTCATCAGGATCAAGCTATCATCACCTCCCACACAAAGAGCTGAAGCAGCAGCTATGAGCAATACACTGAAGGTACAGTTGAAGAGCCAGGCCACGCCCATGTTAGAGTGACCAATGATCCACCGGGTTGTGCCGTACTTGAGACTAGCAATTGAATTAATAATCTGGCCATCGTTAACAAGCAGGTGTAGTTAGCTCCTGTTCTCATGGCATTTCAAGACCATCTGGTTTTAGGGTGCGCTCTTTTTTGTGTCAACAAGTACTGCAATAGGCCCCTAAATTTGTCAGTATGCATGTCATAAAGCCGCATACTTCCCTTTAATGTCTGAGAGCTGACCTCAGGGGAAGGTGAGCCAGTAGCACATCATTTCAACTACTCCTCACCACATACAGAATGTGTGCCACCAGCCCCATGCATAAGCCTATGATACCCATCATGAGCCAGCGATCCCATTTCCTCCTATGAGGTTGCCTATGTAGCCACTTTCGATACATCCCACTGATGAAATCAAGAAGGGCGCCCATTCATGTGCCTCAATATCTGAGAAGCTCAGCCAAGTGTCTTCTCAATTTGTTAAAACTTTGCATCATTACTACATTCTAAGCATGTACAATAATGTAGAACAGCAAGGACTACTGATTTAAGTAGAAGTTGAGGATGTAAGAAAACTCACCTGTTTGGGGCAAGGTAGTCAGCTGACTCCACATTATTTAATTTATTTTTCTCTGTAGTCACAGAATTCATTAATTGCTTTAAAATGATCAATGGTAGGATGTAATGGTGTTCAGAGATCACCTTCCGATGTGAATTGATGGTTGACTCGAGTACTTTCCAACCCTCTCTGTGTGATGTCAGGAGGATGTGGGGCATATCAGTTGCATTTCTTTAAATAACAGGAAGAATTGAACCAGTACAGGCAGAATTTTAGCTCCAGGCATTTTAAATGCCTTCAAACCAACAATGTGTGCATACAGTACAATCTGCAGATCACTCACAGTAGCTACTGATTACCTACTCTGAAAATGATTCGCCAGGACTTTCGCCAGTTGGCAGTGATGGGAGGTAGCTGTCTATCCCCTGACGTAGTAGGGCGCAGAAGAGGATCGTCCGACTCATCTCTCTCGGCTTCCTCATCATCATCCGAATACTGGAAACCAGAGTTAAAGCGAGTGTACTCTGCAAGTTTGCATTTCACAAGTTAGGTTTTCTCTACTTGGAGGAGTCCTAATTTACGTTAGTTTGGAGATAGAGACCTTCTTGACTATTCCCACGATATGTCGACATAATTAAAAATACACATGTCCTTTTGACCTTGAAGTAAAGAACTTGGGCGAATGAAAACATGTGGTTTCGGAGACTCTGTTTTCTAAAAAACAAAATTTAAAGGACAATGGCACAATAATCTCAATTTTTACTGTATTTTACTTGTCAAATCGTTTGAATAATATTGAAGGCTCATGCCAAGTTTTCAATCTCTAGTGTAAAACATGTCATATCGAGTGTATTAAGAGGTTGGTACCTCGTGAATACGACATAAACAGTTGCAGAAAACCATAATGTCAGTCCGTAACATGCAATAAAATGATCAAGAAATCAGTAGGTACCTACATACCTATGTGTAGTTGTTCATGATAAAGATTTTTAAAGCTGTTAGATTGAAGCTCAGCCAGAACACACATCCAACAACAACCCTACATAAAGTTCCCTTGTCCAAATTCCAAAGTTACTGTTTCCCTGCCGGAGCTGCAAATCCAAACCCTTTAGGCTTGGGAGCTGGTCCAGGCCCTTTTTCTTTTTTTCTTCTTACCATGCCTGGACTTACTTTGCGCCCAGCACTTTCCACCAACTCCTGCATCAGCTGCTGGTCTTGTTGACCTGTGAAGAAGAGGTGGCATGGACACCTTAGCTCATAAGGGTGCATAACACAGTGCGAGAGGTGTATCTTTAACTGCACTAAAAAGAAAGACTGTATACAGTGTCTAAGTCTCAGGAGTTGGAATCTTAATGCTAACCAAGGTGCAGTACTTATGGGTATTGCGCATGAGGACAACAGCATCTTGTGTTGTTTAGAGTACAACGGGTGGCTATCTATTGCGCCAAAAGTTATACATTCTGGTTCCAGGATTGTCAGCATGTCATCCTTGTCTCTACCTTCTGCTGTGTTCAGCTTCATCATCTTGCTCATGGTCACCATCTGAGCCCTCATTTGTGTGAAAGATGCCATCATGGAGGTGACCTCTGTTTCTGAGTGCCCTGAAGCCTGAGCCACTCTTCTCCGCCTACCTGCAGACTTAGCTAACAGGTCCGGGTCTGCGCGTTCCTACATCAGAACCATCAGAGCAAGGACACATAATGGGTCAGCCTTTACAGTTGATGAAACTTGATCAGAGCCTTAGTTATGATATTCAAAAGCATTTGAAGCAGTTCAGAAATCTCTGTGAGTCTGTAAGCTACCAATTCCAAGTAGGTGTGCTCATCATATGTCAGCAGCAGGTGACTCCATCCTTAGCATCACTGGAGTCCCATCATTGCCGATCTCACCTCCTCTTCCATCACATTGATCATGCTCTCATACATCTTGAATTTCTTCTCAGCCTCATACAACTGCTTCTCACTAATCTGCATGATTTAAAACTCTTGTCAAAGACCGCAGCATATTGAGCTTCGGAGCTAGCGCAAGAGGAGGCTAATATTCAATGTATAACATTAAATTGGCTAGCAGTCCATCTATGTTGTATGCATATTTCATCACAAAGCTGGCCTTGTAGCTGACCTTGTAGCTGACCTTGTACTATTAAATAGCTGACCTTGCATTATCATATAGATGACCATGTACTATCATATAGCTGACCTTGTTGAAACCAGGCAAGAGCTTCATCATCTGTGCACCGCCCATGTTGTTCATATTCTGCCATTGCTTTAAGAAGTCATTGAAGTCAAATTTTGCAGACAGGATGCGTTGCATCTGAGCTTGTGCATCCTCCTCCTGAGTTGATGCAAGCATGGGACCAGATATGAGGTTGTCAGGACTAAGTGGTTAGCACAAAATATAATCGGATTTTGAGTGTGTTAGGAAATCACTGACACAGGTCATTTCATTCCCTTCCCTTCAGCCATGCATCCAATCAATTCCATGTCTAGGGACTAAATTATCTGTGACATGTAACATCCCATCTTGAAGATCTTCACTTCTCTACCTTGATTGCAGTTGCAGCCTTTTCATAAAGGGTCAGCACATCACCCATGCCCAGGATTCTTGAAGCCATACGTTCAGGGAAGAACTGTTCCAAGCTGTCCATCTTCTCCCCTACTCCCATAAACTTTATGGGCTTGCCACTCACCTACCAAACAGGCAGGTGGGAGAAATGAGGAGGAGACTACGTCAGAGAGTTCAAAGTGTTACTTAGCATAGCAGCAGCTTAACATACCTTGTAACAAATCATGGCATCAGACCTTCCGAGATACCAGCAATAAGCAAGGGAGGCTGGAACTGTCTACAGGCTTAATAAATACTGTTAAGGCAGTTGCACACCTGCTATTGACCTCACCTCACGCACACTCAAGGCAGCGCCACCACGGGAGTCACCGTCCATCTTGGTGAGGATAGCACCTGTAGTGCAACATATCAAACATCTAGGTGAGGATAGCACCTGTAGTGCAACATATCAAACATCTAGGTGAGGATAGCACCTGTAGTGCAACATATCAAACATCTAGGTGAGGATAGCACCTGTAGTGCAACATATCAAACAGGTCATCAGTCAGATCAGGGGCTGGGAGTCCTGGCGATTGGGATTGATCAGAGAATGGGGATCCTGATTAGCTGATCATCAAGAGGACTGATGACTCTCTTAACTGCCTGCCTGCACCTGATATGTCTACTTCATCATTAAAAGTCTTCACTAGATTCGCAGCCTCTTGCCCTGTCATGGCGTCAACCACCAACAAAGTGTCTGTGGGCTTGATAGCGGCTTTGATGTCTTTGAGTTCTGTCATCATATCACCGTCAATCTGACAGGCAGTACAGCAGGTACAAGGTCAGTACAAAATAGACATTCAATCCTCTCAAGGACTGTTCCCTAATTTGTGCAAACATACAAGGAGGATAGGTGCCATACTAGGATAAGACATACAGAGCTCCATCATGAAATCATCGTTGCTACAGACAGAGAGTCTGTAGCAATACCCTGCAGGATGTGTGTTACATTAAAACATAGCTATGCAGTCCTGCATGTTCTCTATCTCTTAAAAGGAGACTGAGCTGCACAGTGAATGAACACATCTGAAGCCTACCAGCAGTGTCCACAATCACAGTGAATGAACACACCTGAAGCTTACCAGCAGTGTCCACAATCACAGTGAATGAACACAACTGAAGCCTACCAGCAGTGTCCACAATCACAGTGAATGAACACACCTGAAGCCTACCAGCAGTGTCCACAATCACAGTGAATGAACACACCTGAAGCCTACCAGCAGTGTCCACAATCACAGCATCAAATCCCAGCTTCCTTCCCTCCTCAATGCCCCGCTTTGCTATCTCTACTGGGCTCACTGAAGTTCCTAGCTCAAAAACTGGAACATCTATGGCCTGCCATCGGTCAGAAAACACAAACAACATTTTTCATAATGCAGCCCAGAGGAGGTGAGGGCTACTGGATAAGCATTACCATATGGATTTTGGCAGTAGCGGTAACTTATCATTACTAGCATTTTGTTACTTCACAGTCCCTCCCAATAGAGCCATTGCAGACACAACAAAGAAAACTAAGCTGAGTTATGTGTTCTGGCACCTTTCCTAATTTGACCAGCTGGTCAATGGCAGCGGGTCTATAGACATCTGTGGCGACCATCAGGACACTTTTCTTTTGCTTGCGCAGGTACAGCGCCAGCTTGCCACAAGCTGTAGTTTTACCCACACCCTGAACAAGAACAAAATGACCTGTGATGACTGTAATGCCCGTTTACATGCCTGAAAGATGCCTTCTTAGATGAATATCAGGGCTCTTTTAAGTGCATCCTAGGCTGCATGTTCAGGTTACAGACCTGTAACCCAGCCATGAGCACTACTTGAGGGAATCCCGGCTCCAGATCCTTAGCCCCCTTGCTTCCCATAAGCTCTGTGAGCTCATCGCTGACGACTTTGACCAGCGCCATTTGTGGAGTGGTGCCCACAATGACCTTGAGTCAAAAATCAGAATGGCATGAGAACATGCTGATGCGCATATGTACTGAGAGGAGCTGAAAGATTCCCATGCTCAACCTCTGCAGCAATCTAAGGACATACCTCCTGCCCTAGCGCTTTCTCTTCTACACGCTTCATAAAACGCCTCACTACGGGTAAGCTAACGTCGGCTTCGAGCAGTGCACGCCTAATTTCCTTCAGTGGCTCCTTAACGTTCTCAGGCGACAATTTTGCGTCCTGGGAAAGTAGCTTCCATGCCTTCTCCATGCTTCGGCTCAAATTATCAAATATAGCCGCACGACTGACGAATGTGAGATTCCTGTTTCTACATTTTCCTACACTTCTATTTAGAGAAAGGGAGTGATTCGGCACTCTGCATTTTAGCCTATCTCCAATAAAATTTCGAGAAGCTAACATGTTATGAACAGCTAATAAGGTATAGCATATAATATAATAATAATAAAACGCCGAAGCGTAGCTTAATATAATATAACTAGAGTCAGAAGATAAGATCTCCATCATCTACTTAATCAGCTACATAACGTTACAAACCCTCCTACCTCTACCTGTTTCATAACACGTCGTGTCAGGATTAGACAGGCGCGAAAATAATTACATGATAAACTATACGTTTTGAAATCACGCTCATGTTTTTGTTTGGTCTGTCTTATAACAGCTCTGCGTTGTAACTGAATCGGGGTTATGGTTTCACATACCCATGAATCAAGGCGTTTTGAATTGTTGCAGTTATGGAAGCGTCATCTTATAAAAGAAGGTCTTATAACTTTGAAAGCAGCATATTCGTCCGAGCGAGTTCATCATGACCAATCCAGGGCTGAGATTCAAAGCACTGACAGTGTCAAGGCAGTGTCTGTTCAGTGTCTATTTGCTTTCCATCAATCTCTCACACTTCTCAGTGAGCTTTGTCTACCAGACATAGGAAGCTTTGTTACTAAGTGCGTAATCCCCCTTATTTGGAGCCTGCAGAGACGTGCCAGGTACGCATATTACTTGATCAGCATTATTTGATCAGCATTTAATCCTGTATATGATCCCAAGGCTACATACTGCGGTTTATTACTCAGTAATGGAGAGTACTGTCGGCTGCAACAAGTGAGAAGTATGAATCAGACGAGGCCATTTAATCTCATGAATACTACCTGTGGTTGAAGTGGGAATATAATTGCAGCGTAATGTGCAACCGCATCAACAGCAGCAGCAGAAATAGAAAGAGTTTGAAATTAGTGCACTAGATGAATTATGCCTATTATTAGTATGAGCTGCTGCTAGAAGTGAATCTGGCTGTTCCTGCCACTGTTCAAGGTTCTGCACAGCATGTCTGACTTGGAGGAGAGCAGTCAGATGTTAAGAGATATGCGAAGCATATTTGATATGTACGACAAAGACAAGAGTGGGGAGCTGGAGGAAGCTGAGTTTGTGGCTGTGATGGTGAATGTTGGATTTGATGTGGAGCAGGCCAGAGCCACATATTATGAGGTAAAAGACATGGAGAGAGCCACATGTAAAGAGGTAAAAGACATGGAGAGAGCCACATGTAATGAGGTAAAAGATATGGAGAGAGCCACATGTAATGAGGTAAAAGACATGGAGAGAGCCACATGTAATGAGGTAAAAGATATGGAGAGAGCCACATATTATGAGGTAAAAGACATGGAGAGAGCCACATATTATGAGGTAAAAGACATGGAGAGAGCCACATGTAATGAGGTAAAAGACATGGAGAGAGCCACCGCATGTTATGAGGTAAAAGATATGGAGAGAGCCACATGAGGTGAAAGGATGAGTGCTGCATATCGAGAGGAGTGAGTACTGCGGCATGGCGGAGAGGAATGAGAATGTGGATGGTCTCAGCCTCAATTCTAGGATTATCCAGAGACTGGTGTTCTCAGTGCTAGGAATCTTAAATGCTATTGAATACATTGACACAACGTAACTCATTTTGTGATCGTCTCTGCTGTGCTGCCACTCAGATAAACAGCGACGGTGAAGGAGGTGTCAGCCTGCCTGAGTTTGAAGCCTGGTTTCTAGCTTCAGAGAAAACCAAGGTGTGAAACATTATGATACTGCAACTCAGCTCGACATCAGGCCCTGCAAACCGCTATGATTTTAGAAAATGATTATACAGTACTCAATGATTTAGTTTGTACATAATCCTCTATCTTACAGATTGTTTGTGCTCATTACTGCTGGTGTCGTTCTTTATGAATGACTGTTATATCGAACGTATGAGATGAATGTATGTTTTAATTACGCCTTGTGTGGCGGTTTATTACTGATAGCTGCATGCAGGTGGACTAGTTTCCCGCAGCGTAAACTGGAGATAGGTACTACCTTCATACTGAAACATCCATGTCTTTATTGCTTGCAGCGTAAGGCCAAGAAAAAGCCTGTGGCCATGACATACAAGTCATTGCTGCAGAATGTTGAGAGACTGGTGGATGTGATCAGCAAGGAAGCTGAGCTGGGTGATCTTTGCATGTTCTTCAACTCCCGCCTGGCTGAGATGAGGTTAAGCTGGTGACATTCCAGTTCGGCCAGCAGTAGTAACAGTTGCATTGTCTAGCAGTGCTCTGCAGAGGGTCATCAGCCCAAATTTGTAACAACCCTGATATTGCTGAAGAATGGCGGATTTTTGTCCTGAGGCTTGTATGCTTGACAATTTTAGAAAGGCCAAGTAACACAGGAGCTATTGTTATATTTACAAGATATCGTCTATAAGTCTAATAAGTCTCATTAACCGCCTTGAGATGACTAAGATAATGTAGTTAAAACGTCGTCAAAAACCTGTTAGCATGCCCATTGTGATAATGCCTCAGGAGGGTGGTCCCGATGCACAGTGGCATCCAAAGACCTCATCTCCCGCCCGCCGTTCTGCAGGGTGACTGGAGGAACCTGATAGACAAGGTTGCCTGGCAGATACACACAAACAAGTTGAAGAGTGCAGAATGCTTAATGTGTGTTAAACAAATAAGCAGAGCAGTCATGCTTGGCCACTACTATAGAGTGTCTCTTAGTCATTGCTCCTTTGTTTAATTTTACCCTGTGATCTGAGAGCTTTCTGGCGGCTGCATCACCGCTCATCATTTGTCATTTTTTTTAAATCAAGTTTTTCGTCTACAGTTATTATCAGGGCAACTTAAGATAGGCCTACATGTAGGAGTAGCAATAGTGGCCATTGATAATACCTCCTTAAACCTTAAAAGGCTTGCTTGCCCCATCCTCACATTGCTGCTAGGAACCAGCTTCTTCTCAGAAATGTAGACCTTCTGGACCTGCCCACTGAAAAAATCAAGACACTGGGCCAGCATCTGAACCAGGGGCAAGCAGAGCTCAAATTGGTCAGTTGTTCTCTTGCTTTGGAATTGTTGGAAGAGCCAAGAGCCTGTATGTTATTACCTAAGATACCTGATACCCCAAAACCCTGTACCACATAAGCTGCTTATGTTGATAATGGACCTAGCAGTTACTCAAGTCTTATATATAATGGCGCACTTTAACACTTGACGCTTCGCTTTGGACCCCACAACCTCACCCACAACAATTCTCATCGGTATTCTTATCGGCCTCCACAACGACCTCTGTCCTTGATGACAGGGTCTTGCCTCTGCTCTAGTTGCATTTGCAAGCATGATATATTGGAATCCTGAAGATGAGCAGACTGCAGCCTTCCTCAGAAAGTGTGGACAAGAGATCAGGTATGAGCAGACTACAGCATTTCTCAGAAAGTATGCATTAGAGATCAGATTAGTGACTCTTATTAGTGATGAGCTGTCCAAACATATACCTGTTTATTAAGGTTTGATATGGCAGCCGGTTAGATCTTAGCACAAAATCATAGCACAAAATTAGCCATCCACATGATCCAGTTCGAGCCTCATATCCTGCCCTGCTTACAATAATGAAGCCTTGCTCATCACATATTGAGTCGCACATAGCCGCACAACTACAGCAGGCTTGTCTACTTAGTCTACATTGTACATGTACTAAAGCTTATCATGTTTTAAATCTTATTAAGAAGACTCTATCCCAAACCATAAGGTCCACACATGTGTGACATGATGCTGATTAGAATATTCTAGCTTGATTTGGTGATAATTGTCATCACAGTGCCACTGTCACTGGATGCAATAAATCTTCTTTTTTCAACGGCTCCAAGCAAGTACAGTTTGAGAATGAGAAGGTGAGTCTGATTGTATGTTGGTCTGAATGTATATGGAAACTGACTGTATATGGAGTCTGATTATATGGGGAGTCTGTTAAAGTTCTCTATAGATTAGCAATCTTACTCCTACGCTTCTTCCGATTTTTTCCAATTCTTCTCTGCAGTTTGAGATTGTGCGGTCTATGATAAAGCTGAAGGTCAGTCTGATGAACATGATATTTGATTTTTAAACTATCATCATCACTATCCTAAATGATTTTCACCTGTAGCTACGGTGAAAATAGGTCCAGAGTTGTTGCTTTAGACTGCAATCATGCTTCCAAACATTGCATGTTTAAGCATGTAGCAGCGTATCATTTCATTCGATGGCATAAAGGCCCTTCTCGCTAACAACTTAACATGTCTTCTGATCAATGCACCTCTCAGTATGGTCAATTGCAGCCCGTCCAGAAGATTCTGTTGGTGGAGGCTGAAATCTCTCTTGGCCAATGGCTTGCCAATCGAAAGCATGTAAAAAACGTGAGTCAAATATTTCTTTTAGAAGTTCTACATTCCTACACAACAACCTCATCTTCTACATGCCTATGCAAAAAGAGTGTATTAGCCATGAAGACAGAATACATGGCTGGGAAGTGTTCCCACCAGTATTGGGCCTAAGGTGATCACCATCATATTTCCTGTTACACAACAGGGGGAGCGGCTATCTAACAAGTCATTGTGCTACCTCAAGGACTTTGATCTTGACATCATGTCACAGATCAGCAATACGAAAGACGAGGCATCAAATGCTGACTTTCATTCATTGTTACCGTCAGAAAGCACAAGTTTGCCACAGCGCATAATCAAGCAGCAAGGGATGAAGCGTCAAATGGCAGTCTCTATGCCAGGAGTGCCAGAAGATATCAGAGGTCCTGCTGGTAACAAATCAATTGGAGGTTCTTTTCTTCCTAGAAATTTTGCAGAGATTGACATTAGGGAGGCAGCATTATGCAAGCAGGTCCACAGAGGTTCGACAGCTGTCTTTGAAAACAGGTGTAGAGAAAGATACTGCTCGGATCCTGGTGTAAGATCTTGTTCCAGCGTGAAGAGGAATGCAGAAGAATCTGTGCATCTCGAGATTTCAAGTGTACAACACCATGAGGACTCTGCTATCAAGTTGAGAGCAGATGACGTTAAACATCAGAAAGTCCTGGGCATAGGTCCAGTCAGTATTCGTCAAGTGAAAAGACTACCGATAAAAAATTCGACCAAGGAAACATGAGGGGAGAGACTGCCAAGTGGGCTGCACAGGCAGGTACTGATGATCAGCCATATCAGTCCATTTCTGGCAGGTTCAGCTATTATCTCCCGGAGATGCAAAAAACGCTGAAGTATGCCAGACCAAGGGACTTTAACTCTTACATTTCTCTGCCAAAGATACGGTAGATAACTTTAACTCTTACATTTCTCTGCCAAAGATACGGTAGATAGCTGTAGGTGTAGGCTGTAACTCTGCAACCTGAAATTGTGACATATCATCATCGATAGGATTCACTGAATTATTAGACCGAATAGAGTTGACCATAGGTGATGACATAACAAACAGGTAGATACCTTGGCATTTTCCTCCCCGCTTGCCTTTTGCAAATGGAAGGCAGAACGCTGTTGCGAATGTGGTATAATCTGGCATCGTTGTCAAAGCCAATATACAATATCTCCGTTCACTCTCATGATGCCACGCTGTCAAGCGGAGGACGACCTGTAAATCTCGACAGGTCCACAGTACTCGACCTGGCGCTAAGAACAAATCAGCAAAAAATT
>BEGY01000216.1:7600-25863 GCA_002335675.1 Chlamydomonas eustigma | reverse complement strand
TGGTGTGATTGCTGCATCAGGTCCCTCCATGGACTACAGGACATGCCTATCGGCTACTTGATGTTTCATTTGTAATGCTTAAATGTATCAGCTGTTATTTTAATAAGATGTCATGTTGTGGCAGCCGAGTTCGGGTAGGACACATTCCAAAACTGGCGATGCCTTTTTCTTAGCTCTTACATATTTTGGAATAGAATATGCACATCACAACATCACAAGTATGCGCAGAATGAACGAAAGATGAGAATAATGCAAGCTTCTGCTACATTTAGCTACTCGAGTTGCTGTGAGGAACGGCAGCGTGCGTTTGCACAGTCGCTATGAGAAATCCATGTTTTTTGTACAGTGGCTGTGTTAAAATACAGCAAGACAAAAGTCGCATACATCCACAGCCAAATCCCGATTCCCCCAGGGTCGGATCCCTCTACTTCTGGTCTAGAACCATAATGCAATTCTCATTATTGTCAGAGACGATCACCGAGTACAAACATCTAACTGTGCAAGAGTAAACAATAATCTGAGTACCTAGTGTCTATCAAGCTCCTCCTTTAATATCTTTCTCAAACTTGTCCATGCGCTTTACTCTTTGCAGTCCTTGCAGCGTCAGCAGTCCACACACCAGCGACACTGCAATGCACATGGGGGTAGCTGCCCCGCCTGCATGCCCCATCGCAAGGACAGCTCCAAGGTTCAACGAGCCCAGGGCTCCAACAACACTCATAGTGGCAGACTGCAACAAAGCTGAACGGCGCATTGAGCGCTCAACCTCCAGTGCCCGTACCTGCACAACAAACACACTATTTTGCATCACATATTCTCAGGATTGTAATGCTTTGTTTACAGCTTCATGAGGGACCCTATTAAGGAAGAAGGAGGTTCCCTGTAACATCCTTAGAAAATCTTCCTTCACTGATATGGATACTCATCAGCAGCGGAATAATTAGAAGGAGATAACATGAAGGATACATAACAAGGTATGCCAGCACTATGCGTGAATAGGAGCCCCACCCTCAGTTTGATATCTCCCAACTCTAGCTGTTCCAATAGTGCATCAATTCGCTGAATTCTTAGGGGCATGGCAGCAGCGGCGGATGTGAGTTCCGAGGCCTGTTGTTGCACTTGATTGATGATCAGAGCCCGTGAGTCAGCAGTGTTCTGAAGACAAAGGAATCACACATACTTGTGTCAGGAGAGAGGGGAGTTACACATACTTGTTGAATAATAGCTTATAATCTTCGGTCAGCCTAGAACATTCTAGAAAGACTAGAACATTCTAGAAAGATTAGAACTTTCTAGAAGGACTGGAACTACTGGAACATTCTAGAAGGACTAGAACATTCTAGAAGTTGAACCTTTCAAGAAGTTTCTGAGGGTTAGGGTTTTCTAGAACGTTCCACTGACTATATAAGTTGAAACTTTCTTTATTGTAATATCCTCAAGACAAACTATTGGCGAATCGCTTTCACTCTGAAACTACAACAAATTGACAATGTTGCTGTCATAGGAACATTAGGAGTTTTCAAGGTTTTCACAGAACTGAGAGGTAAAGAATCTCCAATCCTTCATCAAGGACTAGCGGTATCCATGCTCCTGTAAATGCAATGCTCAGGTCTTGTTTGTTATGATAGCACTTGACTCTACTGACGTCCTTGGTCACTCTCAAGAATGACCGGATTCATTCTCAGCAACAATGCAGGAAGGCTATCATAAGACATTCTCACCTGCAAGTCTAGTAATTCTTGTTCATACGGCTTGGCTGGCTCACTGAACATTCTCAGCAACAATTCAGGAAGGCTATCATAAGACATTCTCACCTGCAAGTCTAGTAATTCTTGTGCATACGGCTTGACTAGCTCACTGAACTTGTAGTCAGGATCCAAAGTCTTGCCAATGCCCTCCAGTGTGCTGAACGCCCTCAGCACAAAAGTAAAGTTTGCAGGGAACCTAGAAAAACAAGCACAAACACAGATTGTTTATAAATTATATACACAAAAAGAACATGGAAGCCTGCAGCCACAGGATCAATCTTGTTGAAATCATGGTGAGAAGCAGGTCATTGCCTCATGGTACCTGAAAGGCTGGTCCAGAGCTATGGCAAACAAGTCTTCTCCAATGTTGGCTATGGTCTCCTGCCTCTCTGTCTGCCTTGCTAGGTTGTCTATGAAGAAGGCAATGGAGCGACGTAGTGAAAGCTGGTCTCCACTTGCACGAATGACCTGAAGGTCAGTCAAGGCCCTGGCAGTGCAAAAGTTGGAAGAGGTTCTACAAACTTCAAAAAGTTGGAAGAGGTGAGCTTGACTTTCAGTCTCAGCAGATCCTGAAGTGTAAAAGAATCAGTGCAATCTCTGGCAAGACTCTGTATCATGAAGAACAAGCCACTAGCATGTCTAGACAAATTTCCAGAATCAGCTTATTATAGAAACTGCAAGAACCTTTACCTGATCACTTGGTTTGCGTCCTTGCGGTAAATACCGTAGAACACTTCAAGGAGCTTCTCTCGGATGTTAGGAATGATGTCACCCATCATGCCGAAGTCATAGAACAGAAGCGCACCCTGGTAGGGGCCTGGAGTGATGTCCACAGACACATTCCCAGGGTGTGGGTCAGCATGGTAGAACCCATGCTTAAGGATCTGATCGCGAAGAAAACAGCAACTCTTAACAGCATCATGCAAGAGCCTATTTCTTTGAGACCAGAAAGCTGAGCCATATCCAGGCCTTGAAAAAGTCATGGCATCAGAAGTACTCCTTCACATGACAAGACATGTATGAATTCTGGCATGATAAATGGAAGCTACAGAACTCAGTAGCAAGCATTTCAGCACTAAACCATAAATATCTTGTAGCACTTTATTAATTCTAAATTCTGCTGCTGCAATAAGCAACACAATCCTGTGATCATTTTATACTGCTAGTATAAATGCGATATCTGACCTGAAGAAGGTATGCCTCAGTGGCCCTCTTTGCCACCAGCTTCAACTCAACACCAGCCTCATTCAATCTGGCATTATCAGTGATCCTCACACCAGGAAGGTACTGCAAGGTCAGAACTCTTGGAGAAGAGTACTCCCTGCGCAAGAAATAGCATTTTGGTGAGGAGGCACAGCGGCAGGTAATTATTTTGCACTCACATATCTAAGACATTCCTAATGCGTAATGATTCTGTATAATCAAATGTGTACACACTATTATCTTCAGTCAAAGTCGGTATTGAGCGCATAAGGTCATCTTCCATAGCATAAACAATATCTCACCAGTACACAATGGGCACTCTCACCCAGGGAATGTGCATAAACAATATCTCACCAGTACACAATGGGCACTCTCACCCAGGGAATGTGCATAAACAATATCTCACCAGTACACAATGGGCACTCTCACCCAGGGAATGTCCTTGAAGTTTCGTCGGAAACGGTCACTGCACAGAACAAATCACTAAGATCCTTGATTTACAAACATGGGAGACTAGGAAGGCTGAGTTCAGTATTTTTTTTTATTTGCATACATTAGCACGGCGGTTGTATAAGCCCTAGCATTCCTGACCTGTTCCTTCCCTCATTGATGTAGTCAATTTCCTGATAGAGCACACTGGCACACTCCTGGTAGATCCCCTTGAAGTCACTGCAGAAATATTGGGGGAAATAGTAGTTGTGGATGCTTGATAGATAATAGTAGTTGTGGATGCTTGATAGATAAGATACAAAGCATTGTTTTTGATCAAGAGCATACAGAGGCATCAATTAGAGTCCTATATAGAGCAGATATATTGCTTAGGAAAGCAAGTGTATGCACATAATCTGCATTTTTAGTGCCATGAGCCAAACCTCACTTTGCCTCATCTTGCTTATCCAACTGTTCAGCTAGGATACGCAAGTTGTCAAGGTCGATGTCAAACAACTGCTTCAGGCCAGGGCGCTGAACTTTGACCACAACCTCCTCTCCACTCCACAACGTAGCACGGTGCACCTAAAGTGGATTTCACAAGTTAAACAGCACACAAAATGTACTGCTTATCCGTCCATCACTCAATATGCATGAATTGGAGTGGATAAGCACCCTTCTGAGAACTTGGATCTTGACACAAGTTATGACACCGGCTATCACAAGATCTTTACTATCTTTAATCCTACTTGTCCCAGGCTGGCAGCAGCGATGGGGCGCCTGTCAAAGCTTTGAAACAGTTTTCCAACTGGCTGCCCCAAGTCCTTCTCAATGATGGCCATGGCCCTCTCAGCTGAGAAGGCTGGAACCCGATCCTGTTCAATGATAGGATGGTTGTGAGAGACAGAGTGCAAAGGAACACAAGCAGATTGTCATAGCCAGTAGACTGTCAGAGCTCAGACTTGCAATTGAAAGGAATGCTCCAGGCTTCAAACCCACAACCTTGAGGCACTAAATAAGAGCAGCCATCAATTTCGTGGCAGATATAGATGACACGGGTGTGTCAGACTGACACAAAATATGCCTGTTGATGCACATGATTCCTCTCCTCACCTGCAGTTTAGAGAGCTCTTGTATGAACTCAGGGGGGAAGAGGTCACTTCGTGTGGAGGAAAGCTGTCCAACTTTTATGAATGTGGGACCTAGGTACAAGGGTGAAAAAATCTCACAATTGCACTGATGTTCCATCTTCTAGCAGTCATCAAGGTGTTCAAGGAGTTGTTTAGAGAAAGGCACACACAAATACTCCAAACCTAACACACAAATGCTCCAAACCTTTCTCCTTTGACATCAGTAAATGACCATTAAGTGCCTCACAGTTCTGACATGGACGCGTTTGCATTACATTTCAACAATGTTTTGAGCAGGCAGAGCCTCCTAGAATAATCTTATACGTACCTAGATTCAGGACAGACTCAAGCAAGTAGCGAGCAAGGGACCTTGTCCTATCCTTTTTCTTGTCTTCAGAGAAACCACCTGAGGAGAGAGAGTAGAGGAGAAGAAGCAGTGAGCACGTGGACAGATCTAGATCTATGTTTCAAGATAGGTATGCAGGTGAAATACTCAGAGCCAGGCCAAGCATGCTTCATCTGTTCTCCATAACATGGACCACTTTGAGCCCAAGCACAATATTGAACAGCTGCTTTATTAAAGCAGCCTCAAGATGCACAGTGAACTTAGGAATGTAATTAGCCATGCATCATTCACACTTGTATATGAGTTCCCACCTAAGTATGACCATTTCTTGTCAAGCAGGTACAGCTGGGAGCGGAAAACTGTGAAGAATGTCCTGAACAGGATATCAAACAAATTAGTATGCCTTGGGTAGTAAACAGCACACAGCATACAGCATACAGGACACAGCACACAGCATACAGCACGCAGCACCGCGGAGTGGATGAGACCCATGGAGAGGATGAGAACCATGGAGTGGATGAGACCCATGGAGTGAATAACCCTAAACTCATGTAAGCTCATGAATCGTCAAGCTGGTGGCCTAGAATATCACGATGCAGCTGATTGTCTTGTTAATGCAAGTGGGCAGAGGATTCACTACATGATTACACGTATCATACCAAGCAAGTGTCAGGCAAGGCGTCCTGTTATGCACACCTTACGGACCGAACTGTCATGAGACGCGTCAGTCTCAAAAACACAGAAACGAGCAAAGACGTTGAAAACACAATACTGACCATGTATCTACAGTGCGTTGAAGACTGCTGTATGAGTGCTGAGCCTTATTATAGTCCCATGTGTCAACAGTGCGTTGAAGACTGCTGTATGAGTGCTGAACCTTATTATATTCCACTACACTTACCATGCGTCAACAGTGTGTTGAAGACTGCTGTATGAGTGCTGAACCTTATTAGAGTCCACTACACTGACCATGTGTCTACAGTGCGTTGAAGACTGCTGTATGAGTGCTGAACCTTATCATAGTCCACTACACTTACCATGTGTCAACAGTGCGTTGAAGACTGCTGTATGAGTCCTGGGCCCACTTGTAGTCCACCTCCTCTGGGCGCTCCCTCCCGACATCAGCATCCATGAAGGCTCTGTTGCTGGGACTGGGTCCAGAGAACCTGCTTACAACTGAAAGAGCGCTAGAGGCGGCAGTCGTGCTCGCTGATGTGGATGTAGAAGGTCCACCTGACAATTCAAACAAGAATTTACGATTGCCCAGCTTGTGGTAATAGGGAAGGCTGTAGGAGTCATGTTGAAGTGTGAATGTAGAAGTGAAAAAACATAAGAACTGTTTGCTGTACAGATTTTGGTGCAGGGACTCACGTCCATTTGGTGGTCTAAGTGAAGGTATATTAGCAGCGTTAGTGGTTGTGGATGATGGCGTTACCACCGTGGAGCTGCTTCTACTTCCTGTTGAAGTTCTCTCCTCTAAGATGACAGCATTAGGGGTCACCAGAGGTAAGGTGCCAGAGGGTGGGTTTGAGCCTGGCGAGGATAACACATGAAATAACATACCAACTCGTGAGAAAATCAGGTACATGTCTCTACATGAAGTGAGATGGGAGCAATTATTTAAAAGTGGTATTTTAACATGTTAGCGATATGAAGACATGCGGTTACTCCCTCGTGTCATTCTTTCCCTATTTACAGCATGCAGTTTCTAAGTGTTAGTAGCCACACGAACTAGATATCTCGACCTGTACTAGAAGTTTACACACCATCAAATAATATATCAAAATTAGAACTTACCCCTACGAGGTGGGGCCTGAACAGCATATACTTGAGCACAAAGCGCTCTCGAACGGGTGCCTAACCTCGAGCTCCTTGCGTCACCGAAAATATTCATTCTGCATAAAATTATACCCCTTTTTCCGTTTCAAAGTTTTACATAATATTTGCCCAGGGCTCCGAAACAAGGATAGGAATTTAATTTTTGTCCAAGGCAGATTTGTTCGATTGCAGATTATATTAAGATTTTAAGAATAATAAAAAGATTTAACCTCACTAATCACGTATTTAGCAAGTTACAAATACATTTCATGTGTTCATGCAATTTCTACTTGTCTACCGTATCTCCCTTGCAACGCTTGAATCAGGGCCTGTACATGTGCTTTTGTCTCCTCCATTGAAACGGAAGTGTCAATACAAAAATCAGCCCTCATGCGTTTCTCCTCGTCTGGGATCTGACCATACATAATGGTTTTGAACAGCCAATAACTCCACTGGTATTGCAAGGGTCATGTTATGTATCTAACTTAATGAAAACAGTTCTGTCATCTTCCTATTATCCAAAGTAACAGTATTAAGTGTGGACTGTACTTGTTACAACTTGTCAGAGAGACATTTGGCCAGTCAGACTCTCCTCTGCACTGTCTGCCAAACTCTTATCCTACATCAATATTACCTGTCTGGACAAAATGGCCTTGAATTTTTCTGTAGTCATCCCAGGTCGCGCCAAGACACGACTTTCCTGTATTTCAGCTGGAGCTGAGACCACAGCAACAGCATCTACATGGGCCTCTGCCCCAGTCTCATACAGCAAGGGTATATCCAGTACAACCAGAGGCCTGCCTTCCAGCTTGCACTGTTAAAGATGATAAAACATAAATGTTGTGCCTTTTCTGTCACTCTTCAGTATGCAATTTACATATGATAGCAGTACAGGGTTAGGTATGTGACACTGCTATCGGCGAATCATACCCAACATGCTTTGATGCCTGCAGCTACAGCAAGACCATCAAGACCTGCTTAAGAAACTGTTCTCGCCGCTGACTGACTAGGGGATGCACCATAGCCTCCAGCTTTTTTATGGCTACCTGAGCCAAGTTTGAAAGTTTGAATTGTGGTTCTAAATTCACAGGTTTTAAACGTTATTAAGATGCTCAAAATATTTTATCAATTGTTTTTTTAGAGGCTCATGCTGAAAGGTAAGATGATTTTATAAGAAATGGCGAACAGATGATAACTCTAACAAAAACCAAAGATCCACACTATGACAGAGGAGGATCTTTCTCATTCAAAGAAAGCTGAGTGACAGCAGAGGTTGAATAAGAGTAATAAGAGTGTTCATTACAAAACATGTGAGAGCTCCCATCTAAGTTTTCAACATGATCTTTAACATCAAACATTATTGGGACGTTCACATCAAACAACCATAGTAATTAAGGCATTTGCATTTGCATCTTCATATTTACCTCATCTCCTACAACGCAGGTGCTAAGAGCTCGGCGATCAATAGCTGCAACAGTGCAGCTAGCTGTTAAAGAACTCTTTATAAAGTAGTCTAATGTACTCACAGCATCTTACCACCCTCCTTGAAGGCTGACGGGAAAGCCTCGCTGACAGGACCCACTGCTGCCCCTCCATGTGCATAGAGGTCATGCACTACCTGCCCATGCAGGAGCAATCAGTCCATCAACCATGCGGCTACTAGCAGAGCTCAAATCTTCAGGAACCATGTGCTAACTTCAACATGAAACGCAGTAATCAGATCTAACTGAAAGAAAGAGAGCAATCTAGGCTCAATCTTATTAGAACTAGAGAAATTAGACAATTGTATAGGCCTTCACTTGATCAGCATCCAGGACTGGAACATCTTGATCCCGGAAAATTTGACTGACTGTGGATTTGCCCATACCAATAGAACCTAACGAGGGTGGGCATGATTCAGTACATATTAGCGAGTCATGTAATTGCCATTGTCATAGTGAATCACCTGTAAGACCTAGGACATAGAAAGGTTTCTTTGCATCCGTCATAATTATATCTCCTCTTGTTCAACAAAGTTATTACCACTAGGGCCTTTGCATCTCTCGGATCAAGATCGTATCGCGTATCTGAAAATATCTGCAGTACATGTGAAACACGTGAGGGCCTAGACGCCGTAACAGTCCCTCTTCTCCAGATCCTCCATTGATTGGGAGTGAAATTGATTCTGATACGCAATACCCCCCACTCTGCATTAAACATCAGATACATCGAGTAAGTTTGGAAATATCTGTTTTCAAACTCGATGTTGAGACAGAAGAAGTTTGAGGGATTGAGTCGGGAATCGGCAAAGTCTGTTCCTGCTTCTCGGCATCATCTCGGAAGAAAAAATGCATCCGTAAACGTTTTTTCAGCTTTAAACGATAATAGCAATAAAGCTCTTTTATGGCAACCTCATGGTATTGGCCTGGGGAACAGGCTAGACGTTAGCACAAATGCGCACAGCGCTATACCCCCTGCGGCAGGTATGGTGACCCTGCTTGCAACCTTATTCCATCTGTGTGATGTTCATCATTTTTTGTTAGGCTTGTTCGATCCTGACAACGACAAGGACGCTTGCGGTGTGGGTTTCGTTGGAGAACTGTCAAAAAAACCTACCCGCTCCTGCGTGAAGGATGCTCTGGAAATGCTTGTGCGAATGTGAGAAAATGAAGGCAGATCTATTGCAGGTGTTATGGAAGGACAATCATGCGTAATGTGATGGCCGTCTGCTCGTTGTGAATGCAGGACGCATCGAGGTGCCTGCGGCTGTGAGGCCAACACTGGAGATGGTGCAGGAATCCTGTGCGCAATGCCTGATCAATTCCTCACTAATACCTTGATTGAGGAAAAGGGAGTGCAACTTCCCCCTCTGGGTCAATACGCAGTAGGTCAGATCTTTCTGCCTCAAGAGGAAGGGTTGCGACTACAGACTAGACGCATGATAGAGGAGGCAGTGGGGCAAATGGGCCATGAATTCTTCACATGGCGCCGTGTGCCTACCAACAATAGACCGCTGGGGCAATCTGCGAAGGCTACAGAGCCCGTCATAGAGCAGCTTTTCATCAGTGCCACCGGGCACTTAAAGCTAGAAGCTGAGCAGCAGGTGCATACAATGAAATGCTATAATTCTAGCAACAATTTTGGAGGAAGACATCTGCTTTTTTAGCCTCATGCCTCTGAGCATGACACCGCTGTTGGGTTATCACAGCTCTCATGATGTGTCAGATACCACTATGATGTTTTGATCTAGCTGAAATACGCAGTGTAAATTCAAACTCCTTTCTTATACATGTGCAGCTGTACGTCCTCAGGAAAGTCATAGAGTCTAAACTAAGGTATGGAGAGGCCTTAAGTGTTGAATACTGAATACTACATTGTGAAGAGAATCCTGCATTAGGTAGAAGGACGCTATTTTGCGCCTTCCCCTTCAGCTTCAAGAGCATACTCATACAGTCTAACACTTCTCCTGTATGTTGTAGGGCAGCCAATATCTCAGATGACGAGTGCTACATCTGTTCCCTGTCTTCCAAGACTATTGTGTATAAGGGGCAGCTGACACCTGAGCAGGTGAGATATGGTACCCTCCAGTGATATATGATGTAGGTCTACCGTGGATGGTAGCACTGAAAGGAGGCTCCATCAGCTACACAATGTCAGCTACACAGTGTCAGCACTAGTGGTGTGACTACTGATGAATGGTTGAAAAAGTATGCCCGGATAATTTTTTGTTAATGACACCATGTGGCACTGTGTGCATCCATAGATGATATGTCTGTCAAGAGTGATCATCCGTTATCATGTCTGTCATGAGATGTCATACATGTAGAAGTGACAATGCGTGCTGTGTCTTGAAAGGTATGCAAACTTATAAAGGCTCTTTGAATAACAGGTCCGGATTTACTTTAGGGATCTGCAGAACGAGGACTTCAGGACATACATGGCCCTAGTGCACAGTCGATTCTCTACCAACACCTTCCCTAGCTGGAACAGAGCGCAGCCTATGCGCCTTCTAGGACACAATGGTGAGATCAACACCCTGCGAGGCAACAGCAACTGGATGCGGGCAAGAGAGGGAGTCATGGCTTGTGCTGCCCTGGACCTGCCCCCAAGGCTGCAGGAACAGCTGAAACCCATCATCCCACCTAATACCTCAGACTCTGGGTCCCTGGATGCGGTTCTGGAGCTGCTGGTGAACAATGGCAGGGAGATACCAGAGGTCATGATGATGCTCATCCCCGAGGCCTGGCAGAATGATTCACTCATGTCCCAGGTGAGCAACACTCCTGCTCATCTTCAACAGCCTATACTAGCAGCTATCATCCTCATGTCACATCAGTAAACGTTGGTTCGTTTGGCCTGCCTTTCATGTTCTAATGTCTTAAACATTTATCAAAGAATTGAAGCCTCAACTCACTTGACTTGGGCTGACAAGATTTGTCATGGTTGGCCAGCTTTATCTCATTCTTCAATGAGTTGCTAAGAAGAACCTCAAATCCTCCTTTATCTCATCCTTCAATGAGTTGCTAAGAAGAACCTCAAATCCTCCTTTATTCTGGATTTGTAATGAAGGCCCTAGTCCTTGTCAGCCAAACCATAAGGACCTGAACTGAGGTGGATTGACCTAACCTCTAATCATTTCGCCCTCGTCCTCATTTCTCAGGAGAAGAAGGACTTCTACATGTTCCACTCTGCCATCATGGAACCTTGGGATGGCCCTGCATTAATCTCCTTCACAGATGGAAGGTACATTGGAGCCACCCTTGACCGAAATGGACTGAGGCCAGGGAGGTATTATGTCACCAAAGGGGGGCGTGTGATCATGGCCAGTGAAGTAAGTGTGTTACATGACGTCTTGCCTTATTTGGTTAGACAAGAAACTTGCCATCATGGCGNCATTCACTATGCACACCTAGTCTCTGTACATGTGAACATCAAGATTATAAAGTGTCACTTATCACCATTCCTATGCAGGTGGGTGTGGTAGATGTTGCTGATGAGGACGTGGTGAAAAAGGGCCGCCTGATGCCTGGGAACATCTTCCTTGTAGACTTTGATGAGCATCGCATCATTGAGGACAAGGAGGTAAGCTTGCTAACCAAGTACTACGATGACAGTACTCTTGTACTACGATGACAGTACTCTTGTACTTAAATGACATGAGGCTCATGAAGTGGCAGATGTCCCAATGCCGCTATCCTCATGTATCCACCATACCAGACATTAGTTGATTCAAAAGTGGTGAACTGTGCACTCGTAATCATCACTCTGGCAACGTGCTTAAAATTTATTTTGCATATTATTGGGGCTTGTATAAGCTCTTGATTATCTTGCAGGTATGTAAGTGTGATTTCATCTAAAAGATAGATTTGTGTGCTCCCTTTCAGATGAAAGAGCGTTATGCTAATAAGCACCCATATGGTCAGTGGGTGAAGCAACATGGTGTTACCATGAACACTGTCATGGCCAACGTACCTGAGCCCAGTAGGAGAGTCCCTCCCATTGTGCAAGCTGGGCCTGTGGCCAACAGTATTGTTCCTTTCTCTACCAACGGCAGTCATGGTGGGAATGGCAGTGGCCTAAGCACAGGAACCGCTCCCTCCACTGTGAAGGTGGCGGGTGCTGCGACTGACCAGGCCCTCACCTCTATCTTGGCTCCTCTGAAGCTCTTCGGGTGAGATATGTAATGACCTTTACATTCATGCATTGCGTGCCCATTCTGTCCCTACAGGCTCTTTTGAGGCGTTGCTGTACTCCCAACAGGTCTTGAAGACTCCATCTTTAATGTCCACTTCACTCTTGATCCACCTCCCCCGACAGGTCTTGAAGACTCCATCTTTAATGCCCACTTCACTCTGGATCCTCCTCTCCCAACAGGTCTTGAAGACTCCATCTTTAATGCCCACTTCACTCTGGATCCTCCTCCTCCAACAGGTCTTGAAGACTCCATCTTTAATGCCCACTTCACTCTGGATCCTCCTCCCCCAACAGGTCTTGAAGACTCCATCTTTAATGCCCACTTCACTCTGGATCCTCCTCCCCCAACAGGTCTTGAAGACTCCATCTTTAATGTCCACTTCACTCTGGATCCTCCTCCTCCAACAGGTACACCAGAGAGACCCTAGAGGTGCTTATGATCCCAATGGCCAAGACTTCCAATGAGCCTCTTGGCTCCATGGGAGTTGACACCCCTCTGGCAGCTGTCAGCAGGAGACCAAAGTTGCCCTTTGAATATTTCAAGCAATTGTTTGCTCAGGTAAGGTCCCTCATGGAGTGCTGCACTGTGATGATAGTATGAAAAGGTGCACATGAATGACATATTTCTTTGCGTTGCTTTAACCATCTGAATGTCACTGGCAAGGAGGAGCCAAGACAGGGTAGAAGAGCTGGTAAAGATTCTGTTGGAGATTCTTATCCCAAAAATTCCTGAATCTTTATGTGCCTTACTTCTCATCAGATCAGGCACATTTAAATCTTATTTTACAGTTTAAATACATGTTACAAGGCCTTTGTGTTCACTTGTGCCTCTTTATAATTTCTCTTCCTGTCTAAATTGTGACCAGGTGACCAACCCTGCCATTGATCCTCTAAGGGAGGCAGTGGTGACCTCACTGCGTTGCTTTGTTGGACCTGAGAGCGACATCACTCGCCGAACTGCAGAGCATGCTGCTCGCCTGGACCTCATGCAGCCTATCCTGACCATGGAGGAGATGGAGGCCATCAAAAACATGAAGTACAGGGACTGGACAACCAAGGTACACAGCTCTAAAAAGGTCCTAATTACAACATGAAGATCCTTCATGTATCACCCTCCTAGCTATATTTTTTTACTCTTTTAAATTCATCTTGGTGCCTAAATGATGCATGCTTTGAAGCCAATGAGTGTGTATGAACAAACTTATTATCTTCACAACGCTTGTTCGCTGACCCCTCCCTGTCCAGGTCATTGACACCACTTACCCAGTCTCTGAGGGGCCCAAAGGCCTGCAGCTAGCCTTGGATCGCATTGCCAAGGAGGCTGAGCAGGCGGTGGATAGCGGTTACAGCTTCATTGTCCTCAGTGACCGTGCATTTGGCCCATCTCGTGTACCAGTCAGTGCTCTTCTTGCTGGTGGCAGAGTACATCATCAGTTGATTCAGGTACAACACACCTTTCTGATTCGCCACTGAGTATGATTCTACAAAAAAGGCATCAACTTGTCTATCAGTGCTTGGAAATCAAGAATGTTGAGCAGCTACTACTAATGAATGAACAACAGTTTTGAATCTGAATCTTAAGGAAGTTTTTGATATGTGATTGTGAACATTGTGTGCCCTGCTCTTAAGGAAGTATTTGATATGTGATTGTGAACATTGTGTGCCCTGCTCTTAAGGAAGTTTTTGATATGTGATTGTGAACATTATGTGCCATGCTCTTCCAACAGGACAAGAATCGTACTCGTGTGGGTCTGATTGTTGAGAGTGGGGAGCCTCGTGAGCTCCATCAGTTCTGCACCTTGGTTGGTTATGGTGTGGATGCCATCTGCCCATACCTGGCATATGAGTCCATTTACGCCCTGCAGAGGGATGGCAAGCTGCCTTCCAGCACCCCTGCTGAGACCTTAGTCAAAGCCTACATCAAGAGTATTGGATATGGTCTCCTCAAGGTGCACAACAGCTGTTAGCATGGTCTGAGCGTGAGCTTTTCGTTTGCCTCATAGTTGCATATGCTTGTACTTTTCTGACGTTGTGCACCTTTGTAGAAATACTTATATTCATGACACTAATGGAACACTGGTTGCTTCATCTGCCCTGACCTATCAATTTCATCTTGACCTTTTCTTAGACTATGGCAAAGATGGGCATCAGCACTCTGGCCAGTTACAAGGGCGCTCAGATCTTTGAGGCTCTGGGTATGGGCGACGAGGTTATCGGTGCCTGCTTTAAGGGCACCCCAAGCCGCATTGGAGGTGTGGGCTTTGAACAGCTGGGTGTTGACGCACTGATCATGCATTCCATGGCCTACGACCATCGCTTTGATGAGGATAGCGTGGATGCCAAGACACTTCCCAACCCAGGTAGGGTGCTTGCATTTATTGCTGGAGGAGTGGTTGGTCGGAACGTAGGGAAATCCCTCAGTTCACTACCTCATTGCGCAACCAGGGTTGTGATACATCAAGGATCGAGAGAAGGATTCACTATTTTCTGCTACCAATGGTCCATTTCAGGTGACTACCATTACCGCTCTGGCCCTGATGCTGAGAAGCATCTGAACGACCCTGAGCTGATTGCCAAGCTGCAGGCTGCCTCACAGGGCAACAATAAGGAGCTTTACCGCCAGTTTTCTATCTTGAACACACAGTTCAACAAACAGATCCACTTACGGGGGCTCCTCAAGTTCAAGTCAACTGCACAGGTAATACGATGGCTGCAAGAATGTGTGAGAACCGGGTATGAACAGGTAATACAATGGCTGCAAGAATGTGTGAGAACCAGGTATGAACAGGTAATACAATGACTGCAAGGATGAGTGAGAACTGGGTATGAGCAGGTAATACAATGGCTGCAAGGATGTGTAAGAACCTGGTATTAAAAGCAGTACGTACAGGTGGCATAATTGACATTGTCTTCATAATGTCTATTCTGAATATTCCTGAAAATCCTTCAACCAAGAAGCTCCTCTTGTACAAATGTGTAATAGAGACAACATGTCCAGAATATGCTGGTTTAAGGCTCTTACGTTTCATGATCTGCATCTTGCAGTCTGTACCCTTATCAGACCCTTGTTTCATGTTCTGCATCTTGCAGTCTGTACCCTTATCAAACCCTTGTTTCATGCTCTGCATCTTGCAGTATGTACCCTTAACAAACCCTTGTTTCATGCTCTGCATCTTGCAGTATGTACCCTTATCAAACCCTTGTTTCATGCTCTGCATCTTGCAGTCTGTACCCTTATCAAACCCTTGTATCATGATCTGCATCTTGCAGTCTGTACCCTTCACAAACCCTTGTTTCATGCTCTGCATTTTGTAGTCTGTACCCTTTAAAAAACCTTGTACCATGCTCTGCTTCTTGCAGTCTGTACCCTTATCAAACCCTTGTTTCATGCTCTGCATCTTGCAGTATGTACCCTTAACAAACCCTTGTATCATGCTCTGCATCTTGCAGTCTGTACCTTTATCAGACCCTTGTTTCATGCTCTGCATTTTGTAGTCTGTACCCTTATCAAACCCTTGTTTCATGCTCTGCATCTTGTAGTCTGTACCTTTATCAGAGGTGGAGTCTGCTGCCCAGATTGTGAAGCGGTTTGTGACTGGTGCCATGAGCTATGGCTCCATTAGTCTGGAGACCCACACCACTCTGGCACTTGCTATGAACACCATGGGTGGCAAGTCCAACAGTGGAGAGGGAGGGGAGAATGCCAAGAGGTTGGGGAAGCTAGAGGATGGGTCTAAGAACCCGTTCAGGTGGGATTACAGATCCAGGCCCAATGATCACAACTGATTACAGATCCAGGCCCAATGATTACAACTGATTACAGATCCAGGCCCAGTGATTACAACTGGTGGTATGCGTTCCTCGTCAAGCGTAAGAGGGATAACTTCACATTGTTTATCACTTGAGTATGTTGTAAGACACGTCAGGGTGGAATGTCGATAGGCACCCATTAAAATATCCGTATCGATGTGTGTGATGCAGGTCGGCCATTAAGCAGATTGCCAGTGGACGCTTTGGAGTCACTGCTTACTATCTGACAAATGCAGATGAGCTACAGATCAAGGTCTCGCAGGGTGCTAAGCCAGGTGTGCTGTGCATCAAGACATGTTTACTAAGAGTAATACATGATGGATACATCATTTGCGTACAAATCAAGCGATAGTGAGGAACCTTTTACATGAACTTTCTTACAAATTGATGGAGTTGTTCAAATCCATCTGTCCTTCTTGAGCAGGAGAGGGTGGTGAGCTGCCAGGCAACAAGGTGAAAGGGGACATTGCCAAGACCCGTCACTCCACTCCGGGAGTGGGCCTTATCTCCCCTCCTCCCCATCATGACATCTACTCCATCGAAGACTTGGCACAAGTAAGAAGATTACACCTAGTACTCATCTACTTGTTTTTCTGTGTGTCTGAAAAATGTGTGGGCTTTTAGTGTGTGCTTCAAACTTTTGTAATCTGACTTCAAAAGCTGATACAGCGTTCTTCCGTTGTTCTGTGCAGTTGATTTATGACTTGAAGAGCTCCAACCCAGCTGCCAGAGTGAGCGTGAAGTTGGTGTCAGAGAATGGAGTTGGAGTCGTGGCCTCAGGTAATAAAAGAAGAACCAAAGAGTTATCATATTCTATCTAGCTTATTTTTTGAGGCACTTCACTGTCTGCATTCATGTTATGTTGTGCCACCAGTCTGATTGTGTATTTGAATTACGTCACTTCCTTTCTTCTCCTCCTTGGTCTGATCTTTGAGATGTGGTTGTGACAGCCTTCATCTCTCCAACACTTTCTCAGGTGTGGTGAAGGGCCATGCTGACCATGTGCTGATCAGTGGCCATGACGGTGGTACTGGTGCAGCTAAGTGGTCCTCCATCAAGCATGCTGGCTTGCCCTGGGAACTGGGTCTGGCTGAGAGCCATCAGACATTGGTGGCCAATGACTTGAGAGGTCGTACCACATTACAGGTAAAGCAAGAAAATGAAATCAAGGTGTCCAGTTGTGTGAGGACATTTTGATTGTGATTTGGGACTAAGTAGATAGCACTTGGCCTTTGAGTTGGCACTCATGTCCTTCTCTCAAGGAGCAGGCAGATTGTGTGCCTGGTCGTGATATCTAACTGTCGTGATGTCTAACTAACTCTCTGCTACAGGTGGATGGTCAGCTACGCACTGGTCGTGATGTTGCGGTCGCAGCCCTCCTAGGTGCTGAGGAGTTTGGGTTCTCGACAGCTCCTCTGATTACCCTGGGCTGCATCATGATGCGAAAGTGCCACACCAACCAGTGCCCAGGTGAGCATCAAACAATAACCCTGATATGATCAGAGCAGTATACTGCACTAGTAGTACGGCTTTGTTAAAAAGAATTATAAATTACAGTGCTGAGTGTGGGTCCATAGTTTTTATTGGTCCTTTTATATTCTATATGTTTGGCTGACATCACCCGCGGCCTGCAGTGGGAGTTGCGACTCAGGATCCTGAGCTACGAGCCAAGTTTGCTGGTGAGCCGGAGCATGTTATCAACTACTTCTTCATGGTCGCTGAGGAGACAAGGGAGATCATGGCTGCACTAGGGTTCAGGTACGGCAAAGAATGATGCAGCAGGGTGAAGGCTGCATATGCATTTTGTATATGATATAAAGGAACCGCTAGCCATGTACACAGAACCTGTGATAGAGCTTTGGAAAGGTCCTGATTGTGTTTTGCACCACTGTGTTTTTGGCTCAGGACTGTTAATGAGATGGTGGGTCGAGCTGACATGCTTGAAATGGACCCTGAGACGGTGGCAGCCAATCCCAAGGCAGCCAACATTGATTTGTCCAAGCTGCTGCAGCCTGCTGCTAGCTTGAGGCCTGGGGCAGCACAGCGCAATGTGATGAAGCAAGACCACGGGTTGGAGACAGGACTGGATGTGCACCTAGTGCCATT
>BEGY01000215.1:15531-26471 GCA_002335675.1 Chlamydomonas eustigma | reverse complement strand
CGAATGTTGCAAAGTTCGACCTAAACCCTAAACCACCATAATAAATGATGTACCCTACCCTATTTACATCTAATCAAGCAGATCGCTATTCTTTGCCACCCGCTCCAGTTCATAGCAGAGTTGTAGAACTTTCTGAAAACTCCTTGTACTGTCCCAGTAGTTCCACAGCACGAGAGTCGTCTTTCACCACAGATTCTGAGGCTGCCTGTGAGATGGAAAAGCCAACGTTCGATGCTCTTTACATGACAGATGACAACGAGCCTTTAGCTCTGAGGTGGATTGCAATTTTCAAGGCCAACACTAGCACACAATCTGATATTGTGAACATGGGGAAGGTTGCAAACATCCTTGCATCTGAAAAGTTCGAACCTGAACATTTGAATCATGACACTGGTGCGTCCCTTATCGATGAATTCATCTCGCCACTTCTCAAAGCCGCAATTCCGTCTATGGGAGTTTACGCAAAATACATCCTTGCCCTGAGATCAGTGTTGAATGGTGGTAAGCTTCTGTGCACATTTAAGTATAGCATGTATATGTCAAGCATAATGTCACATTATTTTTGTGCCAACTAATTGTTGTTTCTTGGCAGGTGGGAAATGTGCTGATGCATCGAAATCAAAACGTAACCTGTCCACAGAGGACACTAAGACAGCTGGGACAAAGCGTACAGGTATATAGTGTTCTGTGCATATAGTGTTCTGCATATAGTGTTCTGTGCATCATTTTTTGTATATGGTTAATATGGTTTGATTGCAATTATGTGCATGTGCATGCTAAGGTGGGAGCACTAAGCGCACAGGAGACACATCATTGACTAAGGAAGAGGCATCGGGGGATGATGATGGTGACGTGGATGTTGATTCACCTTTAGGAGATCACAACACCAAACCTGCTAAGTAAGCTCATAGGGATTTTGACCTGATTCAGGGAATGTAGGGAATGGTTATGACTGCATCATCTACATTATCATAATCCTTGGACTCAAAACCCTGAGGTTCTTTTCACCTGCATAGAGATCAACAGAAGAAAAGGAAGCAACAATCAAAACACAGCACTGGTTACCATGAGAAAGTGCGGGAGGTAACCGATTATGAGTTCCCGAATCCCCTCACACAGTGGTGCTCTATCTCCAAGAGAAATAAAGAGGTAATATATTTCTAACATGCATGTACACATAATAGCATATGTTACTGTGTATACATGTACAATATATTATCATATGTATCTTACTTATGAAGGCTTAATTTACTTAATTGAGTAGCTACTCAATTACCTCTAGGTGATTAATAATAGGGCTGGAGAGGCACTCAGGAGTTTTGAGTCAAGGCAAGGAAGGAAATCTGATGCAGTTGAACATTCCAAAGGAGCCATTAGAACACGCCTGAAAAACAGAAGGTATAGAAAAGTGCTTAATACATAAGTATGTAACACAAGACAATGTTCATTGTCATGCTACTAATGCTACTTAAGTCGTCATGACCACTTCAATTTTCGTGCTTGTCATCATGCTTGTATAAATGGTCTATTTTATTCCCTGCTATCAAGGGCATGGGCCTTGCAGGCTATGAAAGATGTACTTCAATCGAACCCAATGCACTATGCAATGGAGGGTGAGGAAAAACGAATTCTTGAGCGACTCCACCAGGCTGGTGAAACTCAGAGTGGTAGTGAGAGCAGGCTTGCACTGCTACGGCAAGGGGAAGCAGCGTACTATGCTATGTATAGTAAGTTGTGAATTGTCAGTTTTTACAATTCAATAATGATTAAGAAACAGAGTAATGCTTGCTTTTTTTGATATGTCATATTTGATTTTTTATTCTTTTGACCATGCTTTTATCAGAGACGGTACACAAGTTTGAGGTTGGTCTTGATGTGACACCAGAAGAGTTGAAGGGTCTGACATGGCCTTGCATCCAGCAGGCAAAGCAAGTGGTTGACTATGTTGCATCAATTATTAGAGAATCTGGCGGCAGCAGCAAAGGCAACCCGCCGACTGGTTCAAAATCTCGTGCTCCGGTCTTCTTTTCCAGTGTAGCTGCAGCGGCATGTAACATGCTAAGTAGTGCCTGCATTGACCCTGGTAGTGTGATTTTGCAAAAGAAAGTATCCGCCTGTGACAGCCATGCAGTAGGCCATCTTGCCCAGTCATCTGATAAGGATTGCCTCAAGGGACCTCAGAGTTCTCAAGCTGCAACTCTAGTCCCTACTCTGCAGAGACCTCTGCAATGGCTGAATACTTTGCCCTTGCCAGAAGTTCTGGAGGCTGGGGTAAAGGTTTACCTCGGCGCGTCAGGCATACAGAACAAGATGTTCTTTTCTGCTGTGGCTATTGGAGAGCTGATTGACATGGTCACTGTTGTAAGTTATAGTAGGTCATCTGAGTCTGTTTCACTTCAACATCAGTCATCTTGCGCTTCATTACTGATCAATTAAAGAATCAAAGGAATGTTTGCGATATCCTCATATTTGCATGTTATTTTTGCAGGAACAATTAAGTCAGGACACAGAAGTGTGGCTTAAGATATTGTGTAGGACTGGTCTGTCATCTACTGCAAGTCTACATGATGAGGACCAAACCCTCTCTTGGATTGATGATTCCGTCATCAAGCCCTCGGAGTCGCCAGCCACAATGAAGGACGTAGCAGACGCTATTACAAATGTAAGAATATAATCCTGATTTGAAAACGTTTCATGCAATGCACAGTGCTGTTCATCACAAGTAAAATAAGTGCATTTCAAACAAATGCTTCACTTCTTCTCTTCAGGGCACTGCAACAACGTGGCCACTAATTGGTTTGCAAGTGTTAAATGGCTTCACTGGAGAGACAGCCGGTCAGGCCTGGCTAAAGTTTGAAGCAGCTAATAATAAAGCAGCTACTAGGAAGCAGGCTGCTGATATGGCGGAGCATAGCTTACCACCAATAAATGGACGGGGAAGGGGGGGGCGTCGCAACAGTGCTGATGCAGCCAAGATGATGTCATCTTCGTCAGGTCAGAAGTAAGTGATTCAATTATGCTTATGATAATAGTATGTACTTGACTTGGTCACTAGTGCATTATCAGATTTGTATGTGATGTTTACACGAATGTTTTTTGATGTGATGCAGGTGTGTCAGTTAGATCCTCATGGCCACCTGCTTCAAATGTTCTTAGGCATTGTACACTCCCTTTCGAAGACATAGATCAGGTTGCCAGTTCTTGGGTTGATAGTGGCAGAGAATTCTCACATGGTTCTATGTATTCTATGGGAGAAAGCAGTGCTTGTTGTAGTCCTGAAATGATTAGTAGAAAAAAGCTAAAAATTGAAAGATAAACTTTACATAAACTATTTAGACTTTAATTGTTGAAGAGGAGTACGTCCTATTTAAATCTGTAAATATTTTCCGTATATTGTAATGGATCAAATGAATTGAAATGGTCATTGCAACGGTATATTGCTCTTTTTTTAGCATGTTAATATCAAGCTAGAATCCATTCTATTAACCACTCTCTATCAACAAAAAAGCTAGAAAAAGGACACTTTATATCTCATAATTAGCAAACTGATATCAAGGTATTAGCTTGAAACTAGTGACAAGAGTATCATGATATAAGAGTGCAATATATCTTGCTACAAACTAGATTCCACGATGATGAATCTAGATAATCTGCCATGATTTTTTATCTTGATAGCAGCTTGCTACAAAATATTATCTTGCTTGCACGAAGATGGATAGATATTATCTTGATATTATCCTTGATAGTAGACTAGATAAAAGCCATGCCACCTGCTAGCCAGTGCTGGAGTATCAAGGTTTTATCTTGCTACAGGGGGGGGTAAAATTCATAGTGTTCATGCCTCCTTATGCTGCTTGTTGCCACACACATGTAATATGTTGCCTTCATGTTGCCTTCATACTACCTTCATGCTTCCCTATGCTTGTTGCTACACACATGTAATATGTTGCCTTTATGGTGCCTTCATGCTGCCTTCATGCTTCCCTATGCTTGTTGCTACACACATGTAATATGCTGCCTTCATGCTTCACTATGCTTGTTGCTTCACACATGTAATATGCTGCCTTCATCCTTCCCTATGCTTGTTGTTACACACATGCATAACTCCCCTCTTTTCTCCAATAATTAGCATCCAGCTCACTGTCCCCTCCTACTTCCTGTCGTAAGAGTAAACCAAGCTAACCCTAAATAAAAGTTAAATGTAGACGAATAGCAGCTTTACATTCGTTCTTTCTTTCATGGAGAGATGGAATTGAAAGTTGAAATACGTACTGCATTAACAGACTATGGTTCCGTTTTTTAGATTCATGCAAAGCTTTGCTGATGGTAGCGCAAGTGCAACAATATGAATAATGATAAATTATGCTTCAATATAGAGGGGCTGACTGCTGTGTTCTCTTCGAATTCAAATGACGGTCACCTGTGCGTGACACACAGTGGCAAGAAATGGTATTTACCGAAAAGCATTTATCGAAAGAATAAGCGCGGCATCAGGGATTGGCTAGAGCGCACTAGTGGTCTGTTCAAAGCGCTAAAGATCGATACACTTGCGAAGACATCTTACTACCAATGTCTTTGCGGAGGCTGCTTAGGCACACTCTGAAAACTATACCCATATCTAGATACACACAGATAAGGCCTTAGATATATCTGAATTATTTTAGAGAGATGTCTAGATAAAGCTTATATAGATACATACCTAGATATCATAGATAAGGATCCCGATATTGGATAGATATTAAATCTCTAGAGGCATATATAGATACATATATATGAGTTATCTAGAAACATACCTATATATATATGCACCCCTCTATCTAGACAATAATCTAGAGAACAATGTATATAATCATCCAGATATATGTCTCAACACATACACAGATAATTGTCTATAAATATATATAATAGACCTCTATCTAGAACATTATCTAGAGTAGCTCATACATAATACTCCAGATACACATCTCAAAACATACATAGAGTATTATCTAGCCAAGCATCTAAAACACCTATATAGATACTTCTCTGTGAGCAAATCTACATAAACATCTAGAGCAACATATTGAATCACATCTACATACTCTTCTACAGAAAAATCTACACAGATATCTACACACATAACCAGAAAGTCTCATAGGTCATAGATCAACAACCAGAGCAATGTCTACATACATATTTCATACTACACTCATAACAATCCCTGCAGTATAACAAGACTTAGCAACAACATCAACATGATGAGCTGCTAAATGCCTTAGCGACGATCTCTCTTGCTCTTTTTGCTCTTCCTCATCTTCGACGAATTTTGCTTCATCTTGTGTTGCTGCTTATTAATTCTCCTCTTCTTGTCGTGCTTCTGGACAGGGGCAGGGGATTCTCCTTCCTCATCACTCATCCCTCCTGTATAAAGAAGTAGTGATGATCTTACTCTTCATCATATCATAAAAGTAATGGCAAAAAGGCGTCATACCAGCTTCGGAATCAGATGAGGAGGAGTCTGCTGACTTGTTAGACTCGTCATCATCATCAGCGTCAGGCAAAGTTTCCATATCCACATCTTCATCTGGAATATAAGAAAATAAGTTTTAAAGTAGAATCAGCAATACTACAAACAAATAACAGATTGATTTGACAACTTACAGAAAAACTTCTCAGCCTCTTCCCACCCTTTCTTCATTACTGTTTGTAAGCGTTCAAATGTAATTTTGGGGTTCTTCATCTTGACGAATACCGCCTGCAAGTTGAGACAAGAGCAATCACAAATAATCGGCTCACCACTAATAAAGATTTGATTGTTAATGCAGGTGTAAAGAATTGAGCACATAATCTCACCATGTCTTTCCCCTGGACAGTCACAGCCCGGTCATCCCAACGATGCACAACTCCTGAAGGGAATGTTACAACTGACCCTTCAGGAGGAAAAAGGCTTGGATATGTGAGAGGATAATCAGCAGCCTTCTTCAAATGCTTAGCAGCTAAGGCTGCCATATGCTCCATGGGCTCCTTCCTCAGTTTCACTTCTAGGAGCGCGATGTACCTTGGGTTGTTAGCTCCATTCTTGTTAGACAACAACCTGAAATGATGATGTACATCAGAAAGTGACATAATATAATTATCAAGCAGAATAATCTTTATATCAATTCATCACTCACAGTACTCACAGTCATGCATTTGCTTACCCATTTAGTTTAGTGCGAATAGACTGTCCAGTCATCCGCAAGACCCGAGTCAATGCCTTGCGTCGTGGCTTCTGCAGATCCTTTGTGGGTAGTAAGTCCAGCAAGGCACTTTCCCTCTCCCTGTCAATGTTTTCCTTCTTAGACTTGGGTGGATCCAATACCCCAGCAATAGCACCATACGCACGCAACATCATGTACCCTGTAGCAGCATCTAAGAGGCCAGCAAATATTGTTGCAGGCATATAAGGATTAGAGACCTCACAGTGCTTGAACAACATTTTGGCAATGTCTTCATCAACTGCAAGGTGGACACATATGCAATAAGACAGTGCTGTCATTGATAGCAAGCAGATGAGACCCAACTAAATCATGTCTGCAAATCACCTGATCAGATATCATGTCAAGAGCAAGACTCATACTACCTGCATGCACTCTAGACTTGAGCAACTCAACAAATTCCTGGTCGAGTGGCATCAAAGAGCTGCCTTGACTCGGAAATGGGAGAGCATTGGACGGCTGATTATCAGGGCTGACACGTTTACTAAAACGTATGGGGGATGGAGGAAGGAGAAGTGACGCATGGATCTGTCGCAAAGAATTTAGAGGACACTTTGTGAAACTCCACACCAACAGGAACAATTTGTAGAATGCGTGAATCAGGCATGTCGATGAGCAGACGAATACACGCGACAGATGTATTACCTCGATTTCAAAAGAATTTCCTGAACCAGACCCTACCTGCTCAGTACGACACCAACTTGCATACAAGCGCATCCAGCAGCAATGTCTTGGAAATTTATCGTTGCAGAAGAGTCAGCTCTTGCGTGAGTGGCACTCTTTCACCCAACATCCAACAGAGTCAGTGGATGAGTACTTGGAAAGATTCAATAGGCAACGGACACTGCTGGAGACAGTTACGGGAAAGAAAATTGAGGAGTCAGAGGCCGTCCTCCATTTTCTTCATTGCTGCAATAATTCAAGCGTGAAGCACTTGATGGACCTGTTGACGACGGATACCAAGCCGTTGTACAGCTCTGTCGAGGAGGCAGCGACAAAGCTGCGAATGGATGAATTTGATCACCCCAAGGTAAACATCAAAATCTGCAGCTTGATCCAACCACTCTCGCCCCTCTGCGGCCTGATGAACCTGAGTATTGGCTCAGGCGGCTACCACCCCTAGTAGGTATACATCAAAATCTGCAGTTTGATCCAATCACTCTTGCCCCTCTGCAGCCTGAGCCTGCAGCACTGTCGCTTCAGCTCCACCAACCACCTCCTGCCGCCCTTCATCAGCCAATACAGCCAACTCTGCAGCAAGGTGTGCATCACAAACATCTTGCTAATCTTGCCTCACCGGCTGTACTCAACAGAGCCTCCCCTCAAGAAAGTGACTCTCTAGACCCTCTCCTTCTCACAACTTTGCGATGTGGTAGGGGTCGCCGGCGAAAACTTATCTATGACGCTAGCAAAGAATGTAAAGAATGCGTAAGGCTGCATTTGCTGGGGAGACTAGAGCGTGCTAAGCCTACTCCCCATACTGTCACTGATGCTGCTGCAGCTGCTGCACTCCCTTCCCCACAAAAGGTTGCTACCAAAAGGCTACCTCATGGCCAACTACTGTCATATGGCTGTGTCAGCCATTCCAAGCATTCCATTTTTAATGGGATGCGGCGGCACCGCCATGAGGGCCAGACATACATCAATAAGGCAGCGGCAGACATTGACAAAGCAGTGCACATTATTGATGAGGCCGTTGTAGCCGCTGCAGAATCTGATGGGGCCGAAGAGGAACTCTTGATATGCGTGAAACAAACAGTGCTTGCAGTTACGTGCAGACGCGCACTCCAATTATGGAGCAGGTTCCAAAGAAGGTACCTTAGCCAGCACCATACAAATGTTGGGAGAAACACCGCAGGAACTTCAAGGATTTGAGATTTGATTTGAAGCCCAAAAAGCATGCATCAGGCAATCTGTGGGAAGTCAACACACAGTCTGTGTTGCAGAGGTCAGCATTTTATGTTGTGGAGCCTCTATCAATTATGGGAAAAGTAGTAGTGGCTTATCCTAAAGGGGAGGAGGGCGGTAAAATGTTCTGCATGCTCTATAACCATTTAACATCACGTTGAAATTTTAAATAAACTAAGAATGTGTTCTTACATCCTTCAGTACAAATTGGCTCCAAAAAAAGCATAACGGCTTCCTGTAATCATGAGTAACCACATGTTTTCTTTATGTAGTCGTGTTATTGACATACTCTTATTAAACTTTGCATAATCAAAATCGCTGCAACCCCAGTGAAATCTGATGCAATACGACGGCATGTAAGAGCTTCCACATCTCTTCGCACCTAAAATATGATAGTGTTGACAGAAACTGCATATCAATTATATCAATATGACGGCCAAATAAAGCTTCTTCTGCTACATTTAACTACCTAAGCTTTATGTCTGTGCCTCGAGGTCTGAATTTTATGTACCGCTTTTAGTTATCTTGAGACCTCAGTATCTGTTGAACAAGTGTACTTATTGTTCTGTTTAAAATCCTATCGTTAAATCACTCGTAGCACTGAATGACATGCTCTCAGTCCTCGCTTCAGTCAGCTGTCATATGACTTCACACGACCTTCTATCAATATCGACAGCATATTGCGTGGTTTTTAATCATAAATAAATGTCTCGAGGTCGTTGATTTGTCCACTGTGAAATGCAAGTCTACATTTGCCTTGCAATGTGCACCTGGTTTCCTGCTTGGCCTATTTTCTCAGTCACCAGGCTTCAGAATCATGACTTGAGCATATCAGCATGTTCAGGGTACTTAATATATTAACACAAAAGTTCTAAACATGGCATTTGATTAGGTTTAGCATCAGTTAGGTGGCCTGAACTACTGCTGAAAAAGTAGCAAAACTGGTTGGACCACCTACCTGGTAACAGCTGTCATAAATCATAGACTTCTGCAGCCTATAAAATAAATAGGCAGAGTTGTTTTATACACATAATAGTATATTTTAAACACTTTAAACATGCCATGCAAGTGAGTCTAACTCATTCTAGAGCTCCACACAGATTCCACTGTTTTCCCTTGAAAACCACTTTTCAATGTGGAGCTGATTGCATGTTAATGCACATTTCTCAGTCACCAGACATCATAATCATGAGCTGAGCATACCTGCATGCTCAGGATACTTGGTAGAATGCTAATTAAATTTCAAACATGTCATTTGGTTAGGTTTATCACTAATTAGGTGGCCTAAACCATTTTCACATCCACTTTTCAATGTGGACCTGGTTGCATGTGAATGCATATTTCTCAGTCACCATGCATCCGAATGATGAGCTGAGCATATCAGCATGCACATAATACATAATAAGAATGAATAAAAAATATAAACATGTCATTTGGTTAAGTTTATCAATACTTAGGTGGCCTGAACCACATAAAAAGCAGCCTGAACAAATACCAAGCTGAACACATTCAGAATCCAAAACCTAATTAGACAGAGTTTTAAAACATGTTTCTCTGATCACTTTGCGAGCCCCAAAAACATGCCTAGCAACTGAGTCTAACTCATTCTAGAGCTGCGCATAGCCATCACTGTTTTCAGCCAAGATTTCCAAAGTTGGGTGCCATAGCTTGAAGAATCATGGTTTGTAGGCAAATAAACTATGGTTTGCTAAGCAATCAGTTGGCTTCACTTCAAAAATCTCAAATAAACGAAGAAAGCGTTCTAGCTCAGGTATCTGGCCACGAGTCTTGACGTTTAGCAGCCATGTAATAATTATCTCACTACTGTTTATTTTTTAATTCGGAGTTGGAAACCTTTTGTCTTTGCCAATTGCGTCTCTAGGTTTGAAGTCCATGTACCGCTTATGGTTTCTTTCATGACCTCAGAGTTTTTGTGCATGTGTATCCACTGTTTCTTTTTAGAATCCTTATCGTTAAATTACTTATAGCTCTTTATTAAATGCTCTCAGTCTTTCCTCAATCAGCTGTCATATGACTTCAATCTCTAAGAGTCACTCTCACATCCGACCTTTGTCAATTTATTCTTAAGAACACTTACTCTGGTTGTAATAAGGCTATGAGGACGACACAGGGAATGGAATGTTCGCGATCACAACACTATGCGGTTGACCCATATAGATAAGCATACCTTATATACAATCTAATCAGCAGATTTTATGTATCTTAAGGCACTCCTCAAAGGCGTCGTCGTCAGCGTACGTCGCTCNCCGCTGCAGTCCACGAGGGATTGCTTACCTCATCAACGACCCACGTAAGTTTTCGAAAAGCCGCAGCAGTCCACGAGGGATTGCTTACCTCATCAACGACCCACATAAAGTTTGCGGGAAGCTAATAGAGTCTTCAATGGCCTACATAAGTTCATGGAAGGCGCCCTCTAAGTCTTCAACGGCCCACATAAGTTTGAGGAAAACCGCTGCGGTCCACGTGTCATTGCTTACCTCTTCAACGGCCCACATAACTTTGCGGAACTTTACGGAACGCTGATTAAGTCTTCAACGGCCCACATAAGTTCTTGGAAAACCGTTGTAGACGACTCGGACTCTGCTGTGCAGCACGGCCCTTTTAAGTCTTCAACGGTCCACATAAGTTCTTGGAAAGTCGCTGAAGGCCACTCGAAATCTCTTAAGTCTTCAACGGCCCACATAAGTTTTCAGAAAGCCGCTGAAGGCCACTCGAAATCTCTTAAGTCTTCAACGGCCCACATAAGTTTTCAGAAAACCGCTGAAGGCCACTCGA
>BEGY01000215.1:2168-15297 GCA_002335675.1 Chlamydomonas eustigma | reverse complement strand
GGGGATGCAACAGGCACTTGTGAATGCAATAAAGGGAGACGATCACATGAGATGTGTTTTTGCGAAGACTCAGTGGTGTAAAAGGGAATATGAGAACAATGGATGGGTAAGCTTCTTCAAAGCACAAGAATAATCGGAAACTCAAAAGGGTATTCGGAAACTCAAAAGGGTATTCGGAAACTCAAAAGGGTATTCGGAAATTCAAAAGGGTATTCGGAAACTCAAAAGGGTATTCGGAAACTCACAAAAAGCTCATGAACAGCCCACATAAGTTTGAGGAAGGCTTCCTCTCGGGAAGTCGGAGGGCCATTCGGAAACTTGGAGGGGGTAAGCTTCTTTTCGATAAACAAAACACATAATTTAATGATTCGATGTTTCTTATTTGCTACTTGAAATAATGAATTTATACTTTAATAAATTAAAATGCAGATTTATGTGATTTTTGAGGTTAGGGCTTACATTAATTCAGTGCACGGGGCATTGAACAATTGGTGAAAACGGAGTGTCACGAGAGACAAGGTGAGGAAAAGACATACGGAATTTGAGTTTTGATAAAATAACAACACACAACTCATTCGGAGTCAACAAAACTCAATCGGGGAAATCATCATGCATCAGATACTGGGGCGCGGGAACGACACGTGTGCTTATCATGACTGTATTGGGATTTGTAAAGCCTTCCACAATCAACACACTTGATGTTGGTCTTTTTACCACAAGAACCCTTGCAACAGTGACGCTTAAGACCAAGCTTGTCAGCGTACTCGTTTTCACAAACGGGACACTTGTAAGTGGGGGGACAGGATTTAGATGCAAAGGGGGCTTCAGGAGGCGGGACGGCAAAGGCAGGATCGTTTGAAAATAGGGAGGAGGGGGTAGCAGGATGGTTTAAAAATATTATCTCACGGCCAAGACTGCTCACAAAGGTAGACATCGCATGCTTCAAACCTTCCGATTTGTTTAACACATCGGGACTGATCTTAAGAGTGATTTCCATGGCTGCTTTGTAATTTACACTATAATTTCATGCGTTTATACACTGTCAGGATAAGTCGCATATAAAAGGTAAATGGAGCCTATTGGACTCTCTAATGAAAAATACTCGTTCAAAATTGGTGCGCGATTCACCGAAAAACTGGCAGGGTGCCCAAAGGTAGAGATTGCGGTCACGGAAATAATTAAGACAATATTGGGAGTATGCTTTGAAAGCGCCAACACGGATAAAATAGAATCAGCAATCTTGTACAAGTTGGCACAGATTTCAACTGAAATATATGATTCAAAAAACGAGGTCAAGAATCAGTTCACTGAGTTGCAAGCGGAAATCAACAACATCAAGAAAGACAACGAACAAGTTGCGGAACAGGTTGCAAACAAAGTAAGAAACATCAAAGATTGGGAAGAACTCAAACCTTGCGAACTCATCATGAACATTACAAAGGAAATGCAACAAATACATGTCAACAACTACGCGATGGTAGTAGCACAATTGTCTGCGCAACATGCAGCGACAACCACTGCGCAAGATGCGATTATTGACAATGTTTACAAAGTTTTGAACCAGCTAGGAGGAATCGAAAAAACAAACATCATCGGCGTTAACGACATCAAAGACATTGTAAAATCACAGGAATTCAAGACAGAGATATTAGCGGAAAGACTTTCAAACGTAGCACAAACACTTGCAGGGAGCGCGAACTTGCAAACTAAGGCCAACATCAACGAAATTGGACAAAAAGGAGAACAAGAACTGTATGAAGCACTCTCATTGGAACTATGCCACGCGGATGGGTACGAACTGGAAAAATGCGCAGGTGTAGCGCACTCGTGCGACTTGAAAATTTCGAAAAATGATTTTCAAGTTCGAATTGAGGTCAAAACATACTTGAACACGGTTCCAAAAAAAGAAATTGACAAATTCAAACAAGACTTGGAGCTGTTAAACTCGTCGGGAATACTTGTAAGCGTCAAATCAAAAATAGCGTGCAGAGGAATCATCTCATTTGAACAGTTGAACAACGGGAAATTTGCTCTGTACTTAGGGAACAACTCGAATGATGTTGGAATGATCAAACAAATGATTCATCTGCTGAACTTGCTCGAAGGAAGTGCCAAAGTGAAAGGTACTAAAATTTCAAATGAGACAATAACACAGATCGTTCAAATTGTTAAAAAACATCAAGAAGCGTTGCATGCTATCAAGATTTCGCTCACAGAAACAATCAGAAAATTGTCGAGTATAGATCTCACAATAATCGAACAATTGATACTACCAAGTGTTGGAAACAACAAACGAATCGGACAAGAACTCTTCACAGAAAACTTTCAGAATTCACACGATGTGACCGAAAAGGATTGTGAACAGACACATACACACACTCTCGGCAAAACTACAGATTGTAAACAGTGTTGGAGGCCAATCAAAGGAGGGGTACAAGGAATGAAAAGACATCTCACAAAATGCAAAGGAGAAAAAGGAAAAGTCATCGACGAAAAATGCGTCAAATGTGGACTCAAATTTCAATCCATCGCAACACTCGAGAAACACCAACTTAAATATTGCAAAGCAAAATGAACATTGGATACAGAAACTCAAAGGGGTATTCGGGAACTCAAAGGGTATTCAGAAACTCTTATTCGATGAACGACCCAAATAAGGTTGCGGAAAGCAGTTGTGTTTGCTTTTTGAAATGGTGAATTAATACATTTATGAATTAAAATGCAGATTTATATGATGGTTTATCGGGGTTAGGGCTTACATTGGGTTAGGGCCTACAACACAAGGTACATGAGAACTACGCAAGGAAGGTCAATCAAACCTTCAACACAAAAGAATCAACGGCCACGGCAATTCGGCAAATGCTTATCATAATGGTATTGGCTCGTATATGGACGCCCGCAGTCGGAACACGTGATTGGAACTTTCTTGCCTACACTCGATCCCAAATTATTTTGAAACACGTGACGGGAGAAGGGTTTAACAGCCGGTAGCATGTGTTTAATGCTTAAAGAATTTATTTCTACATCAATGGTAGGTAGTGGATGAAACACACACACGATCGCTTCAGTGCGGCTGTCCCTTGAATGGGATGTGGTGTTGCGAGGGGGGAAATGTCCAAAATCGACGGAAACGCGCTAAGTTTCATCAATTTCTAAGGATTTATAAGACATTATTACACTTATTTTTAATTAAGTACTACTTTTATTATTCGTATATTCTTAAGTATCTTACTTGCTTTGCGCATTTTATCCCATCGTTTCGTCGTTTAATGTTCTCAAAGGGAACTGGCCTCTTATTCGATAAATGGTACATATAAGTTCACGTAAGGCCGCTGCAACCACAAGTTACCCTCTTATTCGTCGAATGGATCACATAATTTTGCGAAAGGCCGTCGCAGTCCACAAGTCACCCTCTTGACCAATTATTTTTTTCCATGGCATCCTAGGTGTTCTACTTATAAAAAGAGTGTGATACTTTGTACATTTTCAGGCCTCTTATTCGATAAACAACTCACATAAGTTTGCGAAAGGCCGCAGCAGCCCACGAGCCGTTGCTTACCTCATCCTCGACCCACATAAGTTTGCGAAAGGCCGCAGCAGTCCACGAGTCGTTGCTTACCTCATCATCGACCCACATAAGTTCTCAGAAAGCCGCAGCAGCCCACGAGTCGTTGCTTACCTCATCATCGACCCACATAAGTTCTCAGAAAGCCGCTGAAGGCCACTCGAAATCTCTTAAGTCTTGAACGGCCCACTTAAGTTCTCAGAAAGCCGCTGAAGGCCACTCGAAATCTCTTAAGTCTTCAACGGCCCACTTAAGTTCTCAGAAAGCCGTTGAAGGCCACTCGAAATCTCTTAAGTCTTCAACGGCCCACTTAAGGTCGCGGAAACCGTTCAAGCTCACTCCAACTCTATTAAGTCTTCAACGGCCCACATAAGTTCTCGGATAACCGTTGAAGTCCGATCGAACTCTATTAAGTCTTCAACGGCCCACATAAGTTCTTGGAAACCGTCCAAGCCCACTCGGATCGGACCCTCTTAAGTCTTCAACGGCCCACATAAGTTCTTGGAAACCGTTCAAGCCCACTCGAACTCTGCTGCGCAACAGAACTCTTAAGTCTTCAACGGCCCACATAAGTTCTTGGAAAACGTTCAAGCTCACTCGAACTCTCTTAAGTCTTCAATGGTCCACATAAGTTCTTGGAAACCGTTCAAGCTCACTCCAACTCTATTAAGTCTTCAACGGCCCACATAAGCTTGCGGAAACTCAAAAGGGTTTTCGGTAACTCAAAAGGGTATTCGCAAACTCTTATTCGATGAACGTATGCTGCTTCATATTTGCTTTATTCGATGATTCTTATTTGCTTTTTGGAAATGCTGAATTAATAAATTAATGAATTAAAATGCAGATTTATATGATGGTTTATTGGGGTTAGGGCTTACATTGGGGGTGTGGACTCTTAAATCTCGTCGTTATGGGAAAGACGGAGAAAGTCAAAACGGAACTCTTCAATGGCACACATAAGTTCGAGGAAGGCTGATGCAGTCAACTCGGACTCAAGATCTCTTAAGTCTCAATTGCCCCACATAAGTTCGCGGAAGCCGTAGAAGTCAACTAGGATTCTGCTGCGAAGCAGAACGCATGCACAAGACGACACATAAGTTATGTGTAGGGGGCTTATTCGGACACTCGAGGGTTCGTAGGACAATCTCCCGTCACGTGTTTCAAAACAATTTGGGATCGAGTGTAGAATCTGCTTTGCAGAAGAACACGTCACTATGGGTTGTGTGAGCCGGAAACGAAGAGTGTATAGTGTAAGGGTGTATACCTGTTTTTGATTCGCCACAGAGATACTCTATATATATATATATATTATTATTATTATTATTATTATTATTATAAAAAAAACTATACATTACTATACATACTATACATAGACCCTTACAAACCAAGGGCCTACGAGGTGTAGGGTATGTAGCGTACTATACAAAACCATACACGAGGATAAAACGGGGGAACAAGTGTAAAACATATGTAACAAGAGCTACAAGAAACATGTTCGACGGGGTATATTTCTCTTTGTTTGGACGGCTTGCCGTGCTTAAGAGGACAGCTCGCGAGACATAAGACGAGTGTAGAACTCAAGCAAGCAAGTATAGTTTTAAGTAAAACCTATTAATCTGAGTGAGTTTGAGTGAGTTTGAGTGAGTTTGGAAAGTATAGTACTCAGTTCTTGACAATCCGACTTTACATACAAAAAAAAATAAGTGTTGACAATGTTCACTCAGGGAGCTCGTCAAGCCACATCTTTTTCACCATGGAATCCGCAAAAACAGTCGGCTCAAAGGTGTAATGAATGGCATTGGAACCCCGCTTCTTTGTGATTCCATCCATTGCATTCACGCCACTGGTCAACTTGGCCAGCTCAAGACCAAACTTTGTGCTATTGGTCTTGTATGAAAAACGGGTGCTACCAGAATTTGAAAACAGCCAAGATTCAAACTCCATATACAAGACCTTTGCACTCACGGTGTAGCTCTCGGCGTTGGACAAACGTGGCAAAATCACCTCGTCGCGAAGAAATTCATACTCCTTGCACAAATTAGCCTCAATCTCACGTCGGTGGTAAGAGGTAATGGGCTTGTCATGCTCCAATGAAACCCTGGAAAGATCACGAGCCATCAAATGAGTGTAAAACTCAAAACGGACATGTGGATCGGCAATCAACTTGGACAGACGGGTAAAGTATGCAGTGTCACCCTTCAAATCGCCAGAAACCTCTACAACGACAAAGCGACGAGAGTCGGCGTCAAGCTTGATCACATTGTCGTTGTTTGTTGTAAAAATCATACGGCTGAAACAATTCATGGGAACAGGACTCCGCCCTTTTTCCTCACAATTGAAAGTACGTGAGGTGATCATGTCCTTCAACTTGTCGGCATACCCATGATTTCCCTTGGAGGGAACCTCGTTCACAGCAATGAGAAAACGACCGCGGCGCAAAGTGTTGAACTGCCCAAACAATACATGCTCCGGCGAAGGGGTTTCGATGAATTTGTCAGGCCCCAACATGAGACCAACAAGATCTGTAAGACGGTTCTTGCCAGCGCCCTCAGGACCACGAAGGATAATCGCAACACCCGATTTCTCACTGGGGAACTGAAAGATGTGAGCCAACCAATCAAGAAAGTACTTGCTGCAAGGATTGTACACGTCTGCATCCAACAGAATACGAGCGTGATCGAGCAAGGCCAAAACACCGGGGCTCTCTGGGTCAACAACACGATCTTGAGGATTGTACTTGGAAACGTCGAAACCGCTCCACAAGTTGTAGGTAGATGAATGACAAACCATCGGAGGGGGGAAAACATCCATGTTGTCGTACTTGCGGATGAATGGATCTTTCAACCACTTGACAATGAAGGGCTCGCGAATCAAAACTGAATTCCGCAACTCAGAGTAGTGAAGGTGTTGATGTGCGGAACGAAGGCGAGACTCAGGCAACGTCGCGCAACTCGAACGCATTCGAACAAAGTACTCGCCTTGGGAGGTTAAGAGGAAGACATGTCTCTCCCACAGGACCTTCATACAATCGTAGCTCAGGTATCGATGTCCGGCGGTCCAAGAATTGTCATAAATATCTGGCTCAATGGGATCCAAGAAAGTTGAGTCGCCGGACAATGTTTCAGGCTCCAAGTCCAACTCAAAATTTGCGGTGCAAATTATATGAGCTTTCCAATTACGAAGGACCTTGAAATCGGGCACCACTTTCAGAACAACACCATCGTGGAGGACGGCGGAGACATCATAGCCGTCACGGGTTGCGGCGTCAAACAAAGATGCCACACACAGGCCGAGAGCGACCAAAGGTGTAGAAGACTCCGAGGTAAGCTGGGAATGCCATCGGGGGAATTTGACCTTTACACAACCAGGACACAACAAGCCCAAGATCCCAGGGTCCATCTTACCCAACACGTGACCAACACCGCAGTTCAACTTTGGAGCCTGATGTGGACCAAAGGTCACTGGGAGACGCCCGTTGTAAAGGGTAGCAAGGTCAAAGTAGGAGATATAATCGGCAAAATCGGGAAAACTAGAAAGCTTCTTGGACTTCTGAAGTTGGCTGACAATGGACATGTCGGGACACTCGTCGTATGTCTTGGACTCCGAAGTTGCGGAACTCACAATGGAGGTGGATGTGGTGGTCGGAACAGCTTGGTCCTCGGCACACCAGCGGCGGATAGTACCAAATGTCAAAGACGGGGAGTTAAAGTCTGAACTCAATGCTGTAGACCACTTTCGCTCCGCCTCTTGGAGGTTGAACCGGGGAGAAATACGCGAACGTGCAATCCATGCGTCACGGTACATCTCACCAAATGAGTTCTTGAGCGCTACTGCAAGCTTGTGCCATGACTCGTAGGACAACCAACGTTGGGGAGAAAGACGATCCAAAACACGCAAGACTTCTGGGTCCAACTCAAGTTGGTTGGAACATTTAGAAGAAATCGAGGTCCCTTGAAATAAAGGAACACTGGCTGGGGGGGTCCTTGTCGCAAACACGTTGGAAGACTTTGTTGATTTTTTATTTTGGGACTTGGTGGTCACAAAGTCTAGCAAGACTTGAGGGACCTCCTGGAGTTTAACCCCTTCAGACCAAGGGCGGCGAACCCATGTTTTTCCTGGCGATGGCTCGACCGCCAAAACACCACGAGAACCGGATGAGCATACTGTTTTTATATCTACGTCAAGATCACATTGACGCGCCCCATCAAAAATGCGATTTGTGTCCGCATACGCAGAACGTAAAAATAAGTAATGGTATCCCTTGGACGTCTTTTGCATTGGTGCGAGAGAAAGGGCTAACATGACATCAGGGTGATCTGACATGGCGGAAAAAACAGCATCATGAGCGTGTTGGGAATCAAAATCAATAACCAACAAACGATCCAGCAATAATCCCCACTCGTCATGAACAGGGTTCTCCCTGTCGAAACGACCGAGACGATCCCAGTCCCAAACGGGAGTTTTATGTTTAAACATTGGAGCTTTCTTTTTTAATGGCATCGGAATGGTTTGGCCAAGACGGGCATCATTACGGATCCAAAGAATGTATAAGACCAACATGGGGAATAATACATGATGACATATGGATCAAATGCAATCCTTTATGAGATGGCTACAAACTCAATCGGACTCAATCGGACTCGATTGAACACAATGGAACGGACACTTGTATAGGACACATCAAACTTGTACTCGGACTTAATCAGTCGGACAACACTCGAACGACACTCGAACTCGGTCGGACTTGTACTTGAACTCGCTCGGTCTTACGCTTGACGCTTAAAATTGACTCTCAAATTACACAATAAGTGGTTTGATGTAAAAAAATCATGTAATTCCAATCTTTTCCAATGCCAAAAGAGCCTCATCCACTTCCGAATTTAAGTCCCCAATGCAACGGATGCGGATTAATACCACACCATGCATTCGGCAAAGGAAGTCTTTTGCTTGATCTCGCAAAACCTGTGCATCAAACTCTTCGCGAGTCCGGTGGTACACATTTGGGAATGTGTAGTGTTGAAATTGGTCTTATCGATATTCCTTGGTCTTAATCGAACTCATCGGATCTCATTATAAAAAATAAAAACCATCAACGCACAAGTTGGACATGGAACCATGAGGAGTGGGTTGGCCACTACACTCCTCATGTGATCCACCCGGGTTCAAATCCGGGAGACTTTGGAATCTGGTCCCATGGTGGGATGTCAAGACTCGGTCTCAAAACAACCACCACCCGTGGTCTCACCGCAAGACCATGATTTTCGATGATGATACATGTCCATAAAGGACACCAATAGTCACATGCAAAAAAACGTTCGACTTACATTCGACTCGACACGAACTTGTATACTCGTCTCGAACTTAATCGATCAAACAATCGACTTTCAAACTTTTGAAGTAATCTTACAATCTCAACTGCTCTCAGTCAAACTCAATCAAACTCAATCAAACTCAATCAAACTCAATCAAACTCAACCTGAACTTGAATGAACACTTATTTGAACATTTGATTGTTTGATTTAGAAACTTAAGCTTTGGTAAAATCATGTAATTCCAATCTTTTTCAACTCCAAAAGAGCCTCATCCACCTCCGAATTTAAGTCCCCAATGCAACGGATGCGGATCAATACCACTCCATGCATTCGGCAAAGGGAGTCTTTTGCTTGATCTCGCAAAACTTGCGCATCAAACTCTTCGCGTGTCTGGTGGTATGCATTGGGGAAAGTGTAATGCTGAGGCCCATCGTATTCAATGGCCACATGTTTCTCATCACAAAATAGATCCAGCTCCATTGGACGAGATGTCAAAGGATTAAGGAGCCACAGAGGACGAGTTTTTATGAACTTAAGTCCGGTCCGAGACTCAAGGGCTTGTGTGAACCTCTGTTCTGACTTTGACGATGTATCAACGGTCACACGTCGTTTTATCATGTTTTTGTACAAGGAAAGGTCGATAACCTTCACCTGCTGGGCTCCCCTCTCGCTCTTGCATGCAAACACGTGGAACAAGATGTCATCCACAACACTCCTGCACGACTTTACTCTCTGTGGCAGAAGATGCTTGCGAGCTTGTGCCACAAAATCTGACAACTCGCTGAAATTACGACTGCATTTGTCTTTCCTCGCAAAACCCATTTCCTCCACCAACTTGTTGTATTTGAGGGCTCCCATGTCCTGCAACCAGGTCCACAACCCTTCCACACAATCCCGAGGAGTATAAGTCAAAGAATCAGTCAAAGCTAAACTTCTCCAGTCGGGCACAAGAAGATCCAAAAGCCTAGATGCGGCAAGGGCGGCCGGCTTCCAAATTGTCAGATCTTTGTTCATGTGGGTGGAGAGATCAGAATTTGTCTCACGCGCTGCAATTAAACGCTTGGAAACGAGCCATGAAGAGAGCTGGTGGGTGGAAAGCCCAGACAAGGACCATTCGAAGGAAAGAAGACGAGAACATTGCAACTCCATCTTCTTACGCAAGCGATGCGGAGAGCAAGGACCAACGTAAGTCTTCAGAAATTCAACGTCATTGTGAACGTCATCCAAGTCGACGTGGTACAACAAGACACAAAGACGGTATTCGTGAACCAGCTGCTCAAGGATCTTGGACATTTCAGGGGCGGCCCTCGCTTTTTCATACTCCATCTTTGTGAGAGGTGGACGTTCGAGGGCACCAAGAATTGCCTACAAATATTGTCAAACAATATTTTAAAACAATATCAAAAATTTACAGAGTTCAATCGAATTTTACCTGTGTAGACTCGTCTTTTTGGCGTTGATTAAGCCCCTCCTTGAGTGTCAAAGCGTGTCTGGTCATGTCTTCATCTTCTTCCGCAGCTTCAAAAGGCACCAGAGTAACCTTGACACCATACTCTTGGAGGTTGGACAAAATGATCGAGGAAAAGTGTGCCATGGACTTGTGTAACATGTACATGCAACCCTTCAGACATGCGTACGAAAGGCTGTTCGTGTCAAAAAGAATGCGGCCTTCTTCCGTACCCACAGAGGCGTCCATGACCATGCCGGTGGGGATGTAAGTGAAAACACCGTCTTGTCGGGTCTGGAGGTAATGATCAAGCTCCGTAGACTCCAATGGCTTAGGGTTGTGTTGTGGAGGGTCAAGGATGTAAACATCCATGCAGTAATTCTCAGAGGGGCCATCAAGGACCTCACCACTGTTTCCAACGAGGTAGTCGTCACCGAGGATGCGCACACGACCACTCTGTTGCAATAGAGCATCCACGGTACAACCATTAGGACCGTGGTTCACAGCAAATTGCACCATGTGATGAAAGTGCTTTAATTCAAAACTGGGCCCTGCGGTGATGGCAGGGCTACACACGAAAATGTCCAAATCGTCCAAGACCTCTGTAAAATTTTCGCTGATGGTGCGCTTCTCCGATTCTCGAGTCTCACCGGTCAAGACCTTGAAACGAATACCCGGCATCGACTCTTGAAGCGACAACAGCCATTCACGCAACTCGGAAGCATGGGAGGCAGTGCTGCAAGGGGCATACACACGCTTACCGGACTCCACAAGAGTCTTGATCTGGTTCAGAGCGGACACCTTGAAGCTCTGAGCAACAGAACTATTGAGTTCGGCATTGCATATGTGGACCCGAGCCAAGCGGTTGCATGGACGCACGAACCTCTGAGGGGAAAAAGACAAGTAAAATTGCAAGTAAATGAACCAAGTGTGGGCAGGAAAACTCACGTTGTGAATCCAGTACGCAGGATGGCCGACCAGGCGCTCAAGGGTTTGGACAAAATTGTAAGAGGCAAACTCGTCTGCATTTGCATCCATCATGACGACTTGACGCGAGCTCTTGATCAGGTATTGCAACTTTCGGATCACATTTGTGTGGTTTGAAATCAAGTTGCTGCGGGTGTGTAAGATAACGCTCAAGACCTCATCGATCACCACAATGTCGAATTCACCCCAAACGAGAGGGAGGGAGTCGAGTTGGACGATCAAACGGGGCACATCCAAGTACATCCCGTTTTCACGATCTACATCCATGTAGCTCTGAAATGCAAGTTCGGTGCATGCGTTGAAGACGCCATGGAGAGCAAAGGCAAGGGACCTTCGGAATGTCAAAACCAATATACGAGTCTTGGGATCAGCAGCGTTTGCACGGAGCAAATGGGATTTCAACTCCTTTGTCTTTCCCACGCCCATGCAAGCACGGATCACTACAAGACGCTGATCGGTTGGAAAAGGGGGGAATTCGGGACCATCGCAAACAGCTGACCAGTTCACCCAATTCTGACGACAATGGAGGTCGGTGGATCCAATGTCTGCCATATGAGCGACGAGACTCCGTACACGGGAGTTCAAATCTGGGAATCGTAAACCGGGAGAGTCTTGGCAAGAGACATGGCTGCATCGCAAAACAAGATGATGATTCCGATGCTCGTAAACAGCAGAAACTGGAACGGAGTGAGCTAAACCGTTAGGACAGGCTCCTACACCGAGTTTGAACTCATACTCTGAACGAGAGCGCAAGACTTCTTGATTAATCTTCAGACTGTGAACCTGCAGATTGATCAAGAAGTCATGTAATATTATTGATCTTGACTACAAGTATTATTATGATTACCTCAAGAGCCTCTCGTATCTCCGCATTTGTCAACAGGCTGCGGCGGATCGAGTCAAGATCAGTTGGCTGCCACTCGGGCACAATGGGGATTGGAGTGTACAGAGAAATCAGATTACAACTCTGACCGAAGCTTGGACCCGAAGGCACATAGCAGTTCATTGCAAGCTCTCGCACGCGGTCCGCTGAGATCGTAGCACCAATGCCGACCAAAAGGTGATCTTGGATTCGCACGGATGAAGGAGGAACACTGATGATACCGTTGGAGTGAAGAACATGATGGTTCTGAGTGGGGAGGATGCGTGATGGGAAATCTGTTGTCGATAAGCGATGCTCAAGTAAGAGCAGCATCAACTTTGACAATGAACAAGTCGCATACACAACCAAGCGTGTAAGACCAGATTTAGGAGAGTAAGATGCTTGGCTGTGAATGCCAACTTGAAGAGTCGTGTCAAAAAATAACAATGACAAATGCGACAAAATAGTATCCAACCCCCGCAAAATTTCAGCCATGTCGCTTCCAAGGTCCACCTCAAAGTGGAAGCGCTCCGAGTTTGAAACAGACGGAATCTCAAGCAAGCTGAAGGGCTCCGAGTTTGCTGTGCATCGCTCAAGCTCATGATGGGAAAAAGAAACAAATGAAAACTCGTTGGACAAAAGCGCAAAGTCTGTGCCAAAACGAGAAAAAGCTCGTGACTCGGGGTAGCATGCTGGGAGTTTGTGTCCCCAAAACAATTGACCGGACTCACAAACGTCAGGTGGGACAGGTTGAAAGTACGGAGCATCTGCATCTCGGAAGGATCCCAAGCTCGGGAGGTCAGAATAATGACTGGTCATTAAGGCAAGATAACCGTCGGGATCATCTTCTCTGGCCATGGATCGAAGAGAGTGCAAAGACAAAGGCGCACCAGTGAACTCGGCGGAAATGGCTGAAGACCACAACTTTTCACATTCGTTCAAATCAAACTTTGCGG
>BEGY01000214.1:21093-36592 GCA_002335675.1 Chlamydomonas eustigma | reverse complement strand
GCAAGTGGTAGTTGGTACAACAAAGTGTGGAAAGGTTGAAAATTACGAGTCATTACAGGATACCTTTAAAATTATGACTTTTCTTTTGTCCACCCCTGTGTGTTTCGGTGAGGAGTATTTGCTACAACTTAAAAAGTCTGCAGCTGAAATTTCATATTCTGGGCACATCCTGAAGATATATTTATCACCACTTGCTAAATGTTTAGTTTATTCAACATCTGATGAAAATATCGAAATCAATGTAGGTACCATTTTAAATGGCGTTAGTACAGCTTCATTATTGTGATGATGATCAACCAGCATGAAACATCATGAACAATTGCTAAAAAAACACAAGCTTCTTTTTTAAGAAACAAGACAAGTTGAATATCGAAGATGCGGAGATCAGGCAGACAAGGAGCTCCAGCAGAAAGAAAGCTGGTCGAATCACAATTTACAATATCTGCAAAATGTTATATTTGTGGACGTCTCCTCAAAATCAAAAAGATTGGGGATACCAATCTAATCATGATCAGAAGAAGAAGCTACAAGTTGGGGTCTCACTGACAACGCCACCTGGAGATCAGGATGCTTGGACATGAAACTATGATACAAGAAATAAGCCGCTTAAATACCTACAAACTAGCAGCTTATTAAAGAACTCATCCAACCTATTTCTTGTCAGGCTAAAACTGGGGCCTTGAGTAAGAAATGTTGAGTTCAGATTTCCTAGACAGAAAGTTCTCACTGACTGATGGCGACTGACTGTTTTAAAAAAGAGGTACTCCTGCAGACACTGTTTACAGGAGTCCTTTTAGTACAATTGGCGCTGTCTCATGTAGAAGCATTAGCTGTTGCATCAAGTACTCACTGCCCCATCAAGTGACAGACATGCATTCCCAGCTTAACCCACCAAAATGAAAAAGGCACACTAAGCGCATTAGAGCAGAGCATCATCACAGCTGCAGCTTTCTGCTCTGTGAAATCTAGATACAGCTCAAGCCCGTGGGTGAAGGTAACAGTATTTGAGTAACTGCGAAAATCTTCTCAACACCTCAAAGTCTGAATGTGGCCAGCGGGCACAGACGTACACACTCAATTCTTCTTTTATACTACTCTGGTAGGGACTCTCTCCTCATCTGTCTGGTATTTCAGTGCAGCTCCAGTTCCAGCAGCAAAGATTCAGCTACACAGATTCATCTACACAGGCACCTCCCTGCTCCACATTTCATAGTTTCTCTTTACTTGCTCTAGCAAAGGCTCAGCCGCAGGTAAGGCGGAGGCAAAGCTCGAGAACAGAGGGAGCACGATAACGTTGAAGAACTGCTCACATCAGTCAAAAACAGAGGGAGTGTGATTAGCTTGAAGAACTGAGAACATCAGTCAAGATCAGAGGGAGCATGATAACGTTGAATACTGCTTGAAATGGCCATATAGACCTTACGAGAGATTGTACAGGCATGACCAAACAGAGGGATGTACAGCATTACAGAATCATGAGCTTTTGCCATTAGTTAGTTCACCATAATTTTTGAGTTAATTTTTTACAGCAGAGAGTGCGCAGTGCACATACTTTTTGTGATGCATATACCTAGGCAAATGGTGCAGATTATAAATTTCACTTTCAGGTTTTATTGAGACGTTCATAAGACCTGGCAAACATGTGCTCTCCACCTACCATGTGTTGTAGTGACCCATCGTAACCAAAACACTCACCCCTGGCTGACTTTTGGTGATTCCTGCTTTTGAGCGATCCATTAAAGGAGAAACAGCATAGCCACGCTCCTTCTCTAAGTCCCCTTGCCTGAACATCTCTTCTTCTAGAAGATGGACCCACTTCCGGTGCACATGCAGAGGGCTCGCAAGATGGCCAAGATCCGCGCACTTCAGAGCAACCTGCATTAGGACCAATGACAAACATGATCTCACCTGTGTCCCATGTAACCCTCTGAGTCATTCACATCTATGACATCCTCCCCAAAAACAGTTGAAAAGTTATAATTAAAAAGCTCAGTGCATGAGCACAGTTGCACAATCAGCTGGGCTCTCAATTTTTTAATACCTTCCACACCAACAGCCTCTCCTCTTCATCCAGAGGCATACAACGGAGCGGCGTGATCAGGCTCCCCATCTTGTTGGCAGGTGTTGAGTAGCCAGATAGCAAGTTTAACTCAGTGGACCTGTGTTGACCGCTTTGAATCAAAGCGCACTGTCCTAAATTAGATTTGGGTGGGAGAGGTAAGTTACTGGAAGGTAGAGGTGCAGACAGTTGTTGAGGTACAAAGAGGGCTCCTGGAGACAGATTGTCACTATTTGGGGCCGTCACCAAGGTTCCTGCAGGGATTGCGCTGAGAGTAATTGGGCGTGTTGTGTGCAAGGTAGTGGGGCTACCTTCATCCTGCATCTGAGTACCGCTCGAAGAATCTGCAGTCAATTTTAACGTCCCTGAAGCTCCGTGGTCTGGAGCTGTGCCCTTCCACACACCAGATAGGCAATCAGTGATCTGTGGCTTCATGCTACCGGCATCACTCCTTTGTGATCCAATGCGACTCAAGGAGCGTACGTTTCCACTACTGCTGAGCATGCCCTCATCCTGCGCCTGTTGATGCGCTATTGCCTCAAGAGCGCCCTCATCCTGCGCCTGTTGATGCGCTATTGCCTCAACAGCCAGGGTGATACTTTTAGGGCTCAGCAGTGGTATCTCTGTGGAGGAGTCCATAAAACCAACATGAAGCTTCTTCTTCTTCTTCTCTTTGGCAGCTTCTAGGAGGTTTGGGAGAAGTTTTGAAGAGAAGTTGCCACTGAGGTTGAAGTGCTGCTTCATGTCAGTCCCCAGGACCAGCTGGATGATCTTGTCTCTTACTCGGTCACGCACCTACAAGGCAAACAACCAATAAAGGATGAGGGAAACATATGGGGTCAGTGGCCTAATTCAATAAAAACAGGAAATAGGAACATGCTTCAATATCTACATTCAAAATGGAATGACAGGCCTGTAATTTTAAGTTGCCATGAACTATAATTGCTGTAAATGATAATGAGCGTCACTGATTATAGCACTTACATGCCTGCTGTAAATGATAATGAGCCTCACTTATTATAGAACTTACATACCTGCTGTAAATGATAATGAGTGTCACTGATTATAGCACTTACATGCCTGCTGTAAATGATAATGAGCGTCACTGATTATAGCACTTACAGGCCTGCTGCAATTGCATAAAAAGTTGTTCTGCTCCTCCATCATCAATATAAATGCTGAGGAGATGTGGTGGTTCTCCATTGGGGACATATCGTTGTACAGCATCTGCAATGCAAACAGCAAACACACTAGATGAGATTAGATAGAGACATGTGGTGGTAGAAATGACAGAATCACTTCAAAACAACACACATCAGGTCTTTTGTGGTTCACCTTAATTGAAGGATATTTTTCAAAAGGCTTCCTCATACAAAAAGCATTATGCTCATTAGTCGGGAAATGTGTATTACGATGGTGCTCCCATACTGACCGCTAGGGGATGCTGATCTACAATCAAGAAGGCATTCGTGACACCTCCGTGATCGTGATCATGGATTACAGCAGACATGTACTGACAGAGCAAGATCATAGCATCTTGGGTGGCAGGGTTGGCGTGCGTAAACTCCTGACCCGGTGCTTCAGTGGGAGCTCGGTTTACGGCTGAAGGAGATGGCGCAGCTGGAGAGTTCCCAGAGGATGTCTTTGAGGCATTTGATGCAGCAGGACATACCAATGAGCTTGAGTTCATACGGATGCCTTGCTGGAGAGCCGATTTTTCCCTTAAGGGGAAATTGGAGTTCCTTTGAGTCATCAAGTTCCGACGACTGGTGCGAGGGGAGCCCAGTTTACTCTTTAGCCCGCCTCCATTACTAATGGTGTTTTGTGGTTTAGATCCTGAGGTCTTCTGACCTCCAGGCTTGAGGCGCTTGCTGCCTAGAATCCTGAGGAGCCCCCCTCTGACAGTGATCACATGGACATTGCGTAGTACATCCGCAGCATGTGTCCTGCATGAGGCAGTACAGTGATCACATGGACATTGCGTAGTACATCCGCAGCATGTATCCTGCATGAGCCAGTAAAGTGATCACATTTACATTGCGATTACATCCGCAGCATGCATCCTGTATGAGCCAGTACAGTGATCACATGGACATTGCACAGTACATCCGCATCCTGCATCCTGCATGAGGCAGTCGGTCGGCTTCATGAATAGCCATGATACAGCATTCATTCTGCTAGTGCCATTCTCGTGGATGCACATCCATTGTGTAGCATGATAAAACAGCTGATCAGCTTTAACTAGCTTCCTTTGGTCAGATAGCTGAATGCACTGAGTAGTATGCAGGAGCTGTCTGTAGGGTTCTCAAAAAGTAAGGCCTCACCTGTTGTGATACGGATTATCTCGGTAGCCGTCTTCAATACAAATCAGGAATCTGGAGGGAAGGTGAAGAGAAGCTGCTTGGCGTAAGTCTGATGGAATCAGAAGGACCCTCCTTCAGCCAGTCAGTACAACATTAATGGCAATGATCTGGGAACTTCTCCCTCATTTCTACACAAATTTACGAAGATTTTATAGTGATATGCTTTTTGGCCATTGTTCCCTACCTGGCTAGCTTTGCCTCATCCAGCTGCATCACCCTGCTCAGACCCATGCGTCGAATCAGGAAGAAGGCCAGGGTGGACAAGGGCCGACCACCTGTGGCCTCAGACAGCTGAAAGATGTCATAAGTCCATTCATCCACACGTGACAGTGCTGCCATCACCTGAGGAGGATCTGGATGTGAGTACAAGAGGGAGAATAAAAAGGAGAACAACAGGGAGAACAACGTAGGATCCTGGAGCTCGTCCTTTACCCACCTGGTCAGAGATAGGGCGAGTGAGCGATGCAATCGCCTCTTCACGCCAATGGTAACTCAAACTTGTGACTGCCACTGATTCTGAAGGACCCAGCTGGCAGCCCCCTCTGCCTACACCGTTGATTATACCTTCTGACACCTGCACTTCTTTGTCTACTACAGTGGGAGGCTCCTTAGAAACCATACTCCTTGAGGGACCTTCATCCCTTGAATTTTGGTCTCGTAGTATCGTCATGGAAATATGAGGTGGCTGCTGTGTGCTAACCCTATGGTGATCATCGTCAGAAGGAGACGTTTCCTGTAATGATGCCCTGGTAGTATCCTGGTGCTCCTTGTACCTCGACACACGTCTGCCACAGCTGCTTACATCAGCCAGTGTGTCAGAGACAGAATCATAATGTAAACCTTCTTGGTTAGGAGATATGCAGGAGAGCAGATTGGATCTGATCCTTTCCTTCAGTCAGTAATGAAGAGGAGATGACGTGTCAAGTAAACTCATAGAATGAATCAAGAAAAAGCAGAGGCAGTCACCGGGCAAGAATTCTGTAACCGATATGATATGAGCACGGGCATTGTTGTGCATGATCAAATTGATAACAGTTTTGAACTGCAAAGAAGCCTTTTTATTGCTAACACTGAGTTAATAAGACCACAGAATATACTGCTCAACCACATCTGAAAAATAACTGACGGGATATCATCCTTATCCTTTCATCATGTACCCTACCAGGAAGGATACAGATCTTTTCAAATCTCGAAGAGGAAGGTCTACGTTCCTTCTTGTCCCTTCGTCTGCTCGATTCTTTTGCTGCAGCGACAAGACTGATCCAGCCTCAATCTGCACCAACAGCGAGCTCTCAGTGGAGGGTGGCCTGCTGCTACCACCAGCAAGAACGGAACATGAAAGGGCATCTTCCTTTGACTGCTGTTGTACATCCCTTCCTCCATTGGGCTGGGGCGACAACAGAGGCAGAGGAGCAAATCCATTGTCACCAACCTTTCGAGGCGGTGAGTTTGGTGCGTCACTGAGTTTTATCAATTCTGCAGAAGCCAGGTCTACTAGCGGATTGTTTGAGACACCAACATCACTCGTGTGACTCGGACCCAGCAGCTTTATGGCAGTAGCGGCGTTATCAGCAGCTGTGGAGACAGGCAGACGTGGTCCTGTGACGGATTGACTAGTTGTTGCTTCCAACATGTGAATCCCAGTCCTTTCAAAGCGCTCTGTCCTGATTCCAGGCACCAGGTCAAGGACAGGGTCAGAAATGGACCTCCCTGATGCATCTGGGTCGCTGGTATCTAAACCTTTGCTGTTGACACCCAGCTTCTGATCAGCTTCTTTCTGCAACTGAACTCCAGATCTCTCTCCAGTCACTACATTATTCTCTACTCCTCTGCTGATTTCCTCCCTCGACCGAAGCGAAGCCAGCCTGAGATGATCAGCGACGAGGGATGAAACCTGATTACTGTTGTCCGAAGTGTCAAGTCCGTCACTGGCTTGAGCTAACAACAGCAGGTTTTCCCGTACAACACCAGTACCGCACTGCCCATAATGACCACTCTCAAGGTCTTCTTGCATGCCATCATCGTAGCTCTCATCATCGTACATACAACTGCTGTTGCTGTCTTCAATGTCATCATTTTGTGGCTCCTGGGAGGATGGAGCTCGAGGTCAAGAAAGACAACATATCATCACAGCGCTTGGGCTCAACACTCATTCAGCCTAGTTTAACAATAAAAACGCCTCATTTCGTAGCTTTGTACTCATCCAGCCTTAGAAGGTTGCATAAGCCCACGGTGTGAGGATAAAGTAAGGCACTGGTACATGATGTGAAGATGGAGAGGTCAATTTTTAACAGAGGCTGGACTTTTACAACGCAACAACTGGACATTACAGCCAAAGGAATACAATACACGGCTTGTTGATCAAAATATCACCATCACCTTCTCACAATAACTTAGGTGTCTAACTTGCACTAAGTTGCATAATGGAACACCAAAACTCAATATACTGTTCATCACTCACCACAGGCAAGGGCTCAAGGACATGCTATCATCACTCACCACAGGTGAGGGCTCAAGGGCATGCCTGCCTGTTATCATCTCCATTAAACTCTGTTTGACATCCTCGTTTTCCTTCCCTTGGATTGAGCCCTGACTTAGGTACTCCTTAGAAACAGGCACACTGGCAACCAGATCTGACCAGCTGGGCTTAGTTCCAGTGCTTCCTCGACCCATCCCCCTGCTCTGTAGAGGGCCTGAATGCTGGAATGCTGAGTTACCGCTATATGTGGTGCTAGCATTGGCAAGTGCCCAAGTAGACATAGTCTCGTTATGTGTGTGCATCATGTGGTTGCCACTGTGTACTGACGAGGGAAGGTTTTTAAATGGATCCACAGGGTCACCGGATAAGAGTGGGGGGAGGTGGTCTGCACTCAATACACGTGCCTCTGATCCGCCACGTGGCGAGGATGCTTGCAAAAGAGAATCTTGTTGGGAGCCCCCGGAAGGGTATCCACTGTGTATCAATGCAATGGAGTGGTGGAGGAGGTTGTGTGCAGTCCTGATGTCAACCTGAGGCACCTGTTTGATCAAGTGGGCATTGAGTGAAGTCAGGGACTACAAGCTGTTATATGTACATCCCAACAATGTGGGTTGGAGCACTTGGATTTAAGCCAAACTATTAACGCCAAACAGTTTATGAACTTGGGCTGAACCAGGAATTTGACTGAAATCATGCCAGACAACTGGTTTAATCCTGATTGGCCTCCTGAAGAGACAAGTATTCTCTCAATTTCTTGTGCCATAATATGGAAGACAGAGACTCGCATAACTTCTTGAAGACATCCATCATAAATGGTGTTGGAAAGATACTCAATGTGAAGAGTTCACGATGATAAAGCAGGTTATCCCAACACGAATAGCGGACATAAATACATCAAGAACACAAATGTCTACAAAGGCCATGTTGAGAACACAAATGTCAACACACCGCCTCTCCCATCAAGGTCCTCTCCAGAACCCTCAGGGCCACCGACGCACTTGTCACCAGCTCTGCAGGTGGGGGGCCCCTGCTGGTGCTACTGGACCTTCGGGACTGCAAGGAGTTGGGCAACATGGCGAAGCCTCCAAAGCTGTTAGACACCGAGGCCGCCCGTGTGGTCATGAACACCGAAGTGGACGAAGAGTCACGACGATTTAAGCAGAAATGGCCCAAACCACTCTCTCCTGTGCTGGAAGTGTTTTCATCGGGTGCAGTCCCACTCAAATTACTGGATGGGATGGTGAAGAGCTGCCGCGAGCACAAACTAGCTTCTAACTCTGCTTCTTGTTGGTGGCGTTTATAGACTTTCATGTCCGCCTACAATAAGATCACAGTTAGATGAGCTGTGGCCTCCTCAGAGGATGCACGTGAACATACACATCCTCTAATCAAAACTTATCAGTCAATTATCAGCATTATGTAATCTAGTCTAATGGAGAATCGGAACACTAGATGGCTCAGGGATGTTTCAATTTATGTCCTTTACTTATAGTTTAGCACAATGATATGTAATCTTGAAGATTATAGCTATATTTTTTATGACAGCAGTTCCCTTTACAAATTGCTCGAACCTGACTTCAACAATCATCCAAGTATAGGCAGCCTTGTAAAATCTCATGTCGAAGGACAAGCTGTAGGAATGGATGGAATGCGGCAATAACATATGACCTGCTTGCAGTACCATGTTGACAACTATACAAGCCACACTGTTCACACCTGAAGCTGCTCCCTCATGACACAGTAGTCGGCTGAAAGGTCTGTTGACGGCAGATCTGATAGTCTGAAGCCGAGTGCCTTCAGAATGGACAGTCATGAGGCAGTCAGCAAAGCATGGCTTAGTACAGCATGGCTAAAGTACAGCATGGCAAAGCATGGCTAAAGTACAGCATAGTATCTTCATCACAAAGAAATAGTAAGTCTTATGTAGCTGAAATGCTGAAGCTGAAATGCAAAGCAGTATTCTCTCTATAAACAAGCACAACTTCACACTAACAAATTTTTCAAAATCAATCAGATGCCAATCATAGCAATAGCAACGAGACTCACAAGGATTTCAGAGAAGCTCTCCATCAGGGCTGTCCCACAGAAGACAAATCTCTCTACACCTGTTGCACTGGAACCTGCATCATTAACACCACCACAAGGATCTTCACCTGTTGCACTGGAACCTGGATCATTAACACCACCACAAGGATCTGCGCGGCTTGATGATGGCGCTTCAACTGTTGGCATCTTCAGCCATATCCCCTTTAATTTCAAGCAAGGCTCTGGCACAGCCATTGGTGATGAGGATGAAGAGAGGCTTTTACCAATAGCTGCAAAGAGGCCATTGTCATCCAGCACATTCAAGGTATTATCTCTGGTCTCAAGTATCCAGGTGGATGATGTCAGGCTATTCTGCCCATCTATGGAAGCTTGGACTGTCAGCAGACGCTGTAGGTCTGGCCACGGGAAATGATCTGATGGAATAGCTCCGCTGATCTTCTCGTCATCCATCCTGGGCCGAGACAGGATCTGAGGCAAGGAAATAAGGTGATGGAGTGGTGCACCAGAGTGAATAAATGTGAGATGACTTGTGAAGGTGTTTTGAACATGGTCAGAGCAAAAACAGGTGTTACATTATATGCACACATGAACAGGTGTTACATTAGATGCACACATGAATTAGCACATGCATTATACATGAATAATTAATTGTCCTGTTCATTATTCGTTCAACAATTAGTGCTGCATATCTCACATATTTTAGTGCAGCACGTAATTGCACTATAATCTGCTTGTTCATTTCTGTTGAGAAGCGTCTTATTACTCCGTTATTGTGTTACACATTATAGCAAGTAGTAAGCACCTTCATCAGATCAGAAACATGCATCCCTTTCCATGTCACTCCTCTCCTTCCCCAGTACTTTTTCATTAGACTGCCAGCCTGCTCAATGACACATTCATAGTAATCGAGTCAATGGATGTGGCCGCTTAATGTTATGTCTCACTGCAAGTACTGAAGAACTAAGGCAATCAATAGTGTCAGTTCAAAGCGGTACTTAAGTGTGTTAAGTGTGTTTCAATGCTTGTCCTGTACTGGGTCAGTATTCAACGTGACTAGATGCACACATCAACAGTATTTTGTATCCTACCTGTAACAGGTGGCCTTCCAAATCCACTTGTAAGTGAAACGGTTGTGCTAAGGATAAAACTGAAGCTTCCATTTCAGACAGGCTTAGAGCTGATGTCCTATGTGGCTGGTTGCTCCCCTCTCCTGTAAGACCATCCAGACTTAACAAATTTGCTCCAAGCACGTAATGCTGATAGCAATCTTCAGTCTGCACAACTACATACTAGCACATCATCAACATTGAATGCACCATAATATTCACGCACTATTCCATGATGACATGTACCTTCAGCTATGCTGATTGATGAGAAAGGAGTCGTTGTGATTTGAGGAGCAGAGGACACAAGCCGGCGCATTATTGGAGACGACGGCAAAGACTTCTTCGACATCAGCTGTATGCTGCAGGTGTACCTTTTCTCTACTGCTCCAGTACTGCCTTGCCGGGTAGGCGCAGCTAATCCTGAAACATCTACTATCTTCCTTACTGACTTGATGCTGTACAAGTTGTGGCTGGACAGGGCACCCAGCATTCCAAGGAGGAAGTCAGGTCCTGTCCCCCTTCTCATCCCAGCACCTTCAAATGAATCACCAGAGCTATTACTGCCACCTCCAGACTCTTGTACATGCACTTTCAGATCTGAGGAGCCCCCCTGCCAATTGAATTTGAGAAATGAATATCTATGATATAGAGCAGCAAGGGAATATCTATGATACAGAGCAGCAAGACACTGAACAGGCCATGTTTCTACTTCTCTTTACCAGGTGGCCCTGTCATTTAACAGACTAATCTGTTAATCTGTCAATGTAAAATATGGAGGGAAATGCTGAGTGGATCCATAGCCACCAAGTATATTTTATGACTCACTCTGTGCAACAATATTGGCACTGTTATATACTCTGTTGTGCTCAGTGGCCACCAAGATCACTTTCTTACCTCATCCACGCAAATGCTATATTTGAAATTTAATAGACCAGAGCACCCCAGTGACGCGTCATGTGTTAAGACGTTAAGAAAGTCTGGGATATCATGAGCATAAGCCTCCAGCAGCTGCGTCATGCAAATGGCAGGATATCTGGAGTTCTGTTACATTGCATACTTTATTGTACACATTGTCATGTCTCCATCACAGTATGAGTTAACAAGAAAATGAGGACACGGTTCATGATTCCACGTGCTCGTCCTGACCTGGCGTTGGCCACTGTCAACTATATACTTGACAAAAAAAACTCCCAAGTCATAATCATCTTCTCCCTCCTGCCCGACTGTGGGGGGCCTGCAAAACGATCAGCGGCGGGAATGCTCAGTTCATCCATAATCAGTAGATTTAAGAGTATGATACCTGTCAAAAAACAAATCAATCGCCCTCGCCAGCAATGGCCGTAGGCCCAAATGGGTAGTCATGTTAGTCTCTTAAGAGATAAAAGAAGCGTTTCATTTAGCTTTCGTGATTAAAGATTTCGAATTCTGCCATTTGTGTCCAGACTCCCTCCCTATGTGGTTGAAAATGTCGTACGGAAGGATGGTGCGTATGTACATTTTTTAGAAGTCAGCGACAAAGAGTCAATAGATAGCCTCCAACTCATTAATGCCATACAGCAGGTATCCTAGTATATGTTCCTTAGGTATCTTCATATCCAATCGTACAAACTACCTAAGGTCAGCATCATGTGAAATCGCTTTCCACTTTTCTATTTCTTCAGGCGCCAATATGCGAAGATTTCTGTACTTTAAAACCACTAGGATGTGTACCTGAACCGCTAACTCAGCAATTCCTCAAGATCGTAAAACTTCCTGGCTTCGTATGTCAGCACGTGTGCAGTGACTGGACCTGGGATTAAAGGAGTTTCCAGTGTTAAAATAGTATGACGACGTAATGTCCTCGTATAGGATTGCATGTTCACACTGATTATAACCTTTAGCTGCATATCAGGACTGATATACAGAAGGCATAGTACCCAATCTTGCTGGTTAGTCAGTATACGAGCATCCATAGGTACCTAGTCCATACTGTACCTGCGTGAACTACAACCCAGTCCATGCCTCTGCCTTAGACTGTACCTGCATCAACTACAACCCAGTCCATGCCTCTCCCACCCACCAAGGTGGGACACGGTAGTTTCATGCAGGTACCAAGCTCTGGTTTCAAATGGCTTTTTAGGACATTTACAGAGGCACGGGCCTGGATAAGGAGAAACGTTTTTTCTCATGAAAAAAAGGCCTTTGCGGGAATAGATTGTTTATTGCATACATGTATCAACTATGGGCTAGATATTTTCCGCACTGCTCAGCTCCTCTCGACAAGGCAATGACAACTAGCCCATGCACAGTATCAAGTATGTGCGAACAACTCACCAGCCCAGTATGGAAAAATCATGCCAGTATAAAGCATATGACTCACCTGCACTCTTACAGCCTCTCCACACACATACACTTGTCGCTGAGACGGTGCAGTTGCAAGGACCACCCAGGAAGATGAGAGAAGTGTGTCTGCTGGAGCATCCACAACGGCATGTCCCAAGTAAGCACTTGTAACTGTCTTGTTTACTTCACCTTTGAAGCGTTGTTGAAGGACCTCCTCTGAGTTCCAGGCGCCTCTTTCTAGCCCTGAGGTCTTGAAGACTAGAACCTCAGAAGCATGTGCTTCAGTCAGCCAGCTGGCCACCTGTGACATAATTTGGGTAAAATTGAAGCCAGATATCACTTACTATACCTGTACTGAAAGTTCTACTTCTCCTCTACATCACTGAGCTTGATGATGGCCTGAGTGAACCTGTGAGGGTGCCTGTGCTTGCTGATGCCTGTGACAGTGCCCTGCTTATTAGAATACTCCAGATGTTGTCCATGGAAGTGTCCAGGGTAAGGAAGGCTGCTGATTTATAACAACAATATGACTGCTCCACCACTATGATGAACTATGTATTATTGCATCTTCATCTTTTAGTATCTGTAACAGTCATGATGTCTGGCTCTCAACTATACTCTCAAGGGGACAACACTAAGCGTGATCACCTATATTGGGTGTGCAGCAGCTGCTAGCACAGCACTAAGCGTGATCTACGTGATCACCTGTATTGGGTGTACAGCAGCTGCTAGCACAGCTCTGCTGAGCAAAGTACTCCTGATGGTCTCATGTCTCCTTGCTGCATCACCGCCACTGACACTGCTTCTCCCCATCAATTCACTCATGCTCAAAGCCTCTTTGAAAAGAGCCTCCAGAAGCTGAACTCTCTCTGCCTGTGTTGGCAACACTAGTGGATGTGGAGTTCCCCTAGGGTATATAACTTGCTGATTCATTGCTGACACTCCAGACTGGGATCCAAAATCAGATTGTGTGTGTAAAAGATAATCTCCAGATGCAGGATGATCAACATCGCCAGATCTGGATAAGTAGGCAGTTGATGCCTCAGGGCTTGCCATTTGGCATGCAAGATCAGCCAAGCTGCTTGCCAATTGGTGATGTGGAACTCGGGAAGGGAGTCCACACTCTTCCGCTAGCGGTGCAAGCTGTAAGAGGTAGGTGTCATCAGGCGGGAACGGAACAAGAGACAGCAGTGGTAATTAAAATTCAGTGATGCAAAATGAGTGAGGAGGGATTGAATGGGAACTATGGGGATTGAACAGGGGATAAGAGACAGCAGCATTAATTACAAGTTAATAATGCAAGATGAGTGAGGAGGGAGTGAACAGGGGACAAGAGACAGCAGCATTAATTACAAGTTAATAATGCAAGATGAGTGAGGAGGGAGTGAACAGGGGACAAGAGACAGCAGCATTAATTACAAGTTAATAATGCAAGATGAGTGAGGAGGGATTGAAGGGATAGCAGGAGAATAGGATTGGACCCATAGTTCAAGTTGTCCAGCCACAATTTCCCTGCAGCAGGTAGCCTGCCTGATCACTGCAGCAATTAAACTCTCACCTCAGAAGGTGGGAGGAGGAGCAAGCTGGATGCCTTGTTAGGATGTTGGTTTTTGAAGCCTTTCTTTCGCAACAAGAACAGAAGATCTCTGTACAGCATTTGCCTACAGTGAAGAGAAGCATGGATAAAGCATTTCTTCAGCGAAGAAAAAAACCCAGAGCTTGATGTTACCTAAAGATTACAAAATAAAGTGACCGCACTGGAGAGTGAGTCGTGTCTTAGCTCTGTGGCAGCATTCAACATGAGCAGACCACATTAGTCCACATTAGTGTGGAATGATGCTGGCCTGCAGATCCTCAATGCTGCATGATAAAACCAGCTAGGCCTTACCTGGCACGGCGCTGATCATAGACTGGAGCGTACGGATGACCTGAACCCATAGAAGGCATCAAAGCTGGAGAGTGTGACCTATCATCTGTTCTTGGTGACTGGGAATACAGACTCAAGCCAAGGGCGGAAGCGATGTGTGTTGAGCTTTCTTGCAATGTTGAACCCTGGGAGATACTTCCAGGTCCAAGCTTCCTAGAAGCATCCTCAGGAGGATCAAATGATAATTCTGGAAGGCTGCCCCAAGATCCCCAAGAAAAGCTTTTTCTGTGCTGGTGGTCATTGAGGAGAGGCTCCATGTTAGAAGAGAGGCCCTCCTCTAACCTAGCGATATTGTTCTCAAATGATTTCAGCTCACTGCTAATATCTCTCCTTGATGCAGGCTCTATGTGATCAGTGTCAGTTCTGTTAATCCTAGGGTCTGATGATGAGCCTTTATGATTCTGCAACGTCTCGTGGTCGGGATGTGTGCTATCAGAAGTGTGAACCCGTCGCCATACTGCATGATTTTGAAGCTTGCTTTCCCTCATCTTCTTTGTCTGGACAGTATCTTGTTGATCCTTATGCTTCTGACTCTGAAAGAAGGCATACAACACCTCAGCCAACATGCCGACAGAAGGCGATTCTGTGTGCATGTCTACATCCAGCTGACAATCTTGAATGAGACCCATAAGGAAAGAAACCTGCATGGGTTTAGTGAAAAAGTGGGAAGTGGGAAGTGGGAACAACAGCAGTCTAAGAGCTGGCATCCCCACATAACATTCACATTCACACTCACAACATGAATGTAAGGGAATGTGTGGATGCCGCCTCCTGTAAATGTTGCTACGCAAAGAATGGCAGGCAGATGAAAGCAAACGAAAAATTATGTGCTCTTGACGTTCCTCAAAGTGCACTTGTGAGCAGGCCTGAGGTTGTGAGGCCTGAGGTCGCCCCATCAATCAGGTTGCAATGTGAGGGGATGGAGGAGTAGGAGATGACTTGCATGGAGGAGTAGATGACTTGCATGGAGGAGTAGGAGATGACTTGCATGGAGGAGTAAGAGATGACTCGCATGGAGGAGTAGGAGATGACTTACATGGAGGAGTAGGAGATGACTTGCATGGAGGAGTAGGAGATGACTTACATGGAGGAGTAGGAGATGACTTGCATGGAGGAGTAGGAGATGACTTGCATGGAGGAGTAGGAGATGACTTGCATGGAGGAGTAGGAGATGACTTACATGGAGGAGTAGGAGAT
>BEGY01000214.1:0-20953 GCA_002335675.1 Chlamydomonas eustigma | reverse complement strand
GAGAGTAGGAGATGACTTACATGGAGGAGTAGGAGATGACTTGCATGGAGGAGTAGGAGATGACTTACAGGAGGAGTAGGAGATGACTTGCATGGAGGAGTAGGAGATGACTTGCATGGAGGAGTAGGAGATGACTTGCATGGAGGAGTAGAAGATGACTTACAGGAGGAGTAGGAGATGACTTACATGGAGGAGTAGGAGATGACTTACATGGAGGAGTAGGAGATGACTTGCATGGAGGAGTAGGAGATGACTTACATGGAGGAGTAGGAGATGACTTACATGGAGGAGTAGGAGATGACTTACATGGAGGAGTAGGAGATGACTTACAGGAGGAGTAGGAGATGACTTACAGGAGGAGTAGGAGATGACTTACAGGAGGAGTAGGAGATGACTTACAGGAGGAGTAGGAGATGACTTACAGGAGGAGTAGGAGATGACTTACAGGCAGCTTTTGGAGGTCGTGAAGCTCCGGTACTTGGCATGCTGCCTTCTCTGATAGATGATCAGCCTCCAAATCAGCTTCCTGCTGGGAGGCTAGGTTCAAACTTGAGGACAAATTAGTGGCATCTACAGATGAAGGAGGATTGCTCCCTGTGCTCGAGACTGATTTCAAGGCATCCTGAACTCTCTCCAAAGCTGAAGATCTACAATGTTCAGAAGCCAGGACATTCTGAAGTCATAGATGCAATCTGAAAGCTTCCTCATAATTGAAGCAAAATGGACACTAAACCCTAAACCCTGAGCTGATGGCTGGATCCATTTGGTTTGGGGACTACATGTCATGCAAGGTGTGACTTGATTCTAACCTGTGGACCTGGATGATATCCCTGTTGACTGAAGGCTTTAATTGAAGCAAGTGTGAGAGGGATATATCATCTCTAAGGGTTGTTGAGGCCAAGCTGGGGGACTTGGCCCGAAAGTCTTGCACTTGAGAACCATGTTGTGCAAGCGCACCGGTGTGAAGTTGGAATGTTCCTGCTGCATGTTGCAGATGGAGCCTTACATTCCGATATGCTAGAGTCTTACATAGTAGGTGAGCAACATGCTGTAATGTAGACCGCATTTTCAGGTTTCAGTAGCGTCACATCAGGACAGCCTTTCTTTTGCTTGGATTTGAAAAAGTAATATTACTGTTTTAACATTTAAATTAAAGATACAACATAACTCATCGAAGTTAACCCACACTAATGACCGAACGGGCATTCTGGAACCAGATATTTAACTCATTGTAAATGTGGCAGCATCATCGTGATTATTTTTAATGTAGCGAGCATGAGATATATGATAATGACAACATGCTACATTAAACCTTAAGTCGCCAACAAGCTGTGAGGATGACTTTTTGCCCTCTGTGCATTCTTGTTTTGTTGTAAATTTTGGTATCCCTTTTGTGTCTTTAAAGCAAAAATAAAAAGCTTTGGAGGTGCCAGTAGCCACGTTCCCAGCATCTGCTTAATGAATTTACAAACTCAGAATTTTACCAGCTGCTACTTCAAGCAGTTACATGCCTGCAATAAAATACTCTCTTTCATTACAAGTTCAACAATCATCGCCTGCTGCAAACCTCATGGAGGCAATCAACTCAGCAGCTGCCGCTACTCTTTCATCTTCTGTCAGAAAATGTACAATCGCAAGTTGCTCAGCAAGGGGACGAGATGCTACAACACCCGCACTCTTCTTCTCTGCAAGGGGACGAGATGTTACGACACCTGCACACTTCTTCACTGCAAGGGGACGAGATGTTACGACACCCGCACTCTTCTTCACTGCAAGCAGCACTGCTTGATCTGGACCATTTCAATCCTCACCTTCTTTAGGTGTCACATAAAACTGATTGGGATTACACTTATCCTTGATGAATGCAGCAATTTTCATCATCCCCGAAGTCATCTGAAATTCAGCATTACTGATCAGCACATCATATGTGGCAGGGTACTCCTACACATCCATTATGCATGACATTTAATGACAGGTTAAATATTGAATTGATTGCCTGAAAAAGAGATCCCTCCTGAACAAAGAACAGATGAACATGTCTGTCAACCTCGTACAAAATTAGGTGAACCAGTTAGACCACATTTAATATAATACCTAATAACTCAGTCCCACTCATACTTGCTTGTGTCTAGAATGTTCTGCAACATGCCTCCTGCCTGCTTTAGCAACAAGCTGTCCAACATAGATGTCACAACCTTATTCTTCCCATCTATCAAACAAGCCTTGTCATGAAACCAGAACTGATTCAGACCTTCATCACCAGTTGCAACAAAGCATTGCTCCATCAGCTCCATCAGCTCCATCAATTGCAGCCTCCAAAATAATAATTCCACTGACTTATGAAGACATCAGAGTCAAGTCACATCCAGCACAGCTCAAATGAACACAAGCAATACATGAATTGATTAGAGGCCAAGCACAGTGCAGCACAGTGTACGGACTTGTGAACACAACACGGCATTTTGGAACAATGAAGGTTATCTTTAAACACTCTTAACTTATCAAGCAGCTGCTGCAGGTCTTTCTCAAACAGCAAATGCGCCTTGTCCAGTACAAGATCAATGTAGCGTTTCATAATGACAAAGTCCCTCAGCTCTCACTGGGCGGCCTTCAAGTCTTCATAAACAGCTTAAATTTTCGTTTCTCTAGAAACAAACAAGCAGCAAGCAGTTATCACATTCAATAGTTTCTGTGAAGACACGAGAACACATTTAATTGGCTTGCAAGCAACAAAACCTTCCAACTTCACACGAAGTGAACCGTCTGAATCAATTCAAGATGACATCAGGTATATGCTTAAACTCACAAATCTTCCAGTTGCAGGTCCAGTAATTCCATTTGCAAGAATTCTGGACATGCAAGACTTGTTTTATACAAATGAAGTCCGTTGGTGACGAGGCAGGTGGACAAAAGAAAAACCACAGCGTCTTTAATGACTCGTAATTGTCACCATTTCCACACTTTGCTGAACCAACTGCCACTGGCAATCATTTACTAGGATCAAGATCATGCGTTTCAGAAGTTTTGGCATCCAGTACCGTCTTCATCAACTATGCTTATGCAAGAATTGAATAATTTGAAATTTGAAGCGTGTAAATGATCCAGCCCCAAAGTTGATGAAACGAGGGTGCAAATGACCCAAAAAGTAGGCAAGAAGAGAGTACAAGCCTAACCCCAGGCCTTGGCCTGCGAGCAATCTGATGACTTCACAACAAGATATGAGCCTTGAAGTGCCTGAACATGTTCTGAGCTTTGAGATGAGGGCTCTTGCACAACTGTCATGCTCTAGCAGATGTAAAGGTATAATTAGACACCTTGTAATAGACATTTTAAAATATATTGCTTGAATTATGGTCAAATGATAAGGTGTGAGGGTGTGACAAGGCTTCAAACTTCACAGGTGTGGCAGCACATTCACAAAGGTGATTGGCACTAAACCTGCTCCTTTGAAAGGTGTGAATTCTTGCGTAGTTGGCATTTAAAGGTTTCAGCAGTAGCTATAAAACTTGGTGCCCGGGTTTGGAAAACTTGGCTGGGGCAACGCCGCAGTGGAAAAGCAAGGAGAATAGCGTCTGGGGCAAAGAAAAGCAGTGCGTGCTCGGGCAATTCTTACTTTCAACACAAACGCTTCCGCTTAACCGATGCAGGTAAATTCTTCCAAACTCGTCACTTCAGGATTACATATAATTTAATGTTGTACAGATCCATATTCACAATAAGCTCCAGCCACAGTCTGAGAAGGCAGTTGCCACTTTTGCTGTACAGATCCAGATCCAACAGCTGCAACATCATTATTCTGCTCACAATTATCACCCAAGTCCAACCAAGATTCATGAAGTTCTTGAGGACAGACTTGAACATATCTTCGGGTATCTCAGATTCATCTGCATGCAACTCAGCAGTGGTCCTCCTGAGCGCAGCAAGAACTAAGCCAAACTCTTCAAACTGCTGTATCTTCTCGCCATATTTTCTGTAGCGGGGGCGGGGCACTGAAACATGCTCTGTAGAGGAGCTATCCTGATAACCTACAGCTGCCCTCGCTAACTTCAGGTCTAGGAGTCTTACATAGTCATATGCTCCATCGTCAGGGTGGTGATACAATAAGTGAATGCATTTGTTCTTGTTGAACCTTGTCACCGCATCAGATGCACGCAAATCAGCTAAGACTCTGTCCATCATGCCATGCCCACCAAGCATTACTGAGAGCTGCCCATTGCTGGTCTCATTCTTTGAACTCTCACGCTTGCTTATGTACTCCACATCCCCATTCCGCTTAGTCACAGGAATGTACAAGTCTACACCTAGTCGCCATGCACCTCCTCATCGAATGACGCTGTCAGTTGCCCTAAACAAAACTTAGGCAAATTATATGTCCTCTCCTGCGCACGCTTGAATAGTCTATCGCCGTCTTGTTGTTCCAGAATACTTTTATTGCGTTTATTCTTTAGCGAGTCTATATCTCCCATATCTGATAATCATGAAGTCAAACTGTATTCGCCATGTACATTTTGTGGTATGTTGCTGCCAAGGCACGATCAGTAACATCATGAGACCGATACCATGTGCCTAATGGATTGAAATAACAATTTCAAGATATGTGCAGACAGGATAATGCACTTAAAAATATATTCTGCATGAACAGCTTCAGATAGCCTAACAAATCCTACTAAAAAATTGAAACTGAGAAACATCAAGAAAGGCCGCTACACTAGGTACTGTCTCCAATCTACGAATGCATGTTTGAGTTTGCAATCAATCATAATACGCAGAAGCCACCTTTATCGAACTTGGACAGAAAAACTACTTATCTAGGATGTTGTCCATGAGAGCCTTCTGTCATCACTGTTTACTCATCTGATCACATTAGGTAGCGCTGGAGCAGTGTCATGGTATCATGCAGAGCTCTCTTATTTTCTTCTCATTTAATGGCAAAAGTCATACTCAAATTGAGATCTTGGCGCTGAGCAAAAGCAGCAGGCTTGCATCATCATAAAATAACTGTCATCATCCCCCTCTTCTTGTTGCGAGCTCATATGACGTTTCTCCACATTTTGTCTCAAGCTGCCCAATCATTCTGTTCTTGCAGCTCAAGCTCTGTCACTGGGTCTGTGGCCAGAGAGCGTCTGTTGTTGATCCTTGTGGAGCATGCCATGCGAACATCCTCTAAGGGATCAGAGGGAGCCCTGGAGCTCTCATAGCAGCCCAGAAAGAAGCGACACACTCGCCTGGATTTCAAGACACAAATATACCATGACATCATGAGACAAATACAACAGGGCATCATGAGACAAATACAACAGGGCATCATGAGACAAATACAACAGGACATCATGAGACAAATATACCATGACATCATGAGACAAATACAACAGGGCATCATGAGACAAATACAACAGGACATCATGAGACAAATATACCATGACATCATGAGACAAATACAACAGGGCATCATGAGACAAATACAACAGGGCATCATGAGACAAATACAACAGGGCATCATGAGACAAATATACCATGACATCATGAGACAAATACAACAGGGCATCATGAGACAAATATACCATGACATCATGAGACAAATACAACAGGGCATCATGAGACAAATATACCATGACATCATGAGACAAATACAACAGGGCATCATGAGACAAATATACCATGACATCATGAGACAAATACAACAGGGCATCATGAGACAAATACAACAGGGCATCATGAGACAAATACAACAGGGCATCATGAGACAAAGCTATCACATGAGGATATCTGAAGACCGTTACGTTAAGAAAGAACATGAGTCTTCAAGGTTAACCATGATGCTCCGCAAATCAACGTGCTTTACCGACTTTGCATACGAAGTATGTTGTACATCTTTAAATACACACATGACTGACACATGTGTTTGCTCACAACACTGACTTCTACGTACTAACTGACAGCAGTATCAATGCCCCTCAGTTGACACAAGACATACCTGCAGAACAGTAGCAGGCGCAGGAACTCCTCTTCACCGCCACCCTCGTTTAAAGAGTGGCTCTCTGCTGCTATGATGAGGACCAGAAGAATGTCCCGCACCTAAGGTTAGGGTTGAAGGTTAGGGTTGAAGGTTCAGAGTTTAGAGTAAATATCAAAGCGTCAATGCGGGTTTAACATGAAATACAAACATTTTAGAACAGGATTTGAAAAGGGATACCATGCCAGGCAACAAGGAATACCATGCAAGGATTTGATTTGCATGCTGACAGGTTGTAAGACTTCCACCCATTCTTACAGTGTCAACTTCTTCAGCTGACAGGGTCAAGCCCAGCTCTAGTCCACCAGGCACACTCAGCTCTTCCTCCTCCTCTTCCATCTCGTCATCACCTCCACTCACACACAAGCATGGAAACAGCCATGAAAGGCCGCTACGCTGTTTCCGCTTCTTCCGTGGTAGCGGGGCTGCAACTACTTCATCTTCTCCCAAAATCTCGCTGGGGTGTGGCGCTCCCAACATAAGCAGTCCTCGGATTGCATGATCCGTTAGAAGCAAAAAGTGATCTTCAGACCCATAATAGTCCTCCTCACCACCCAGTTCTCCATAGCTACAGTATGCAGCAAACAACATATGATAGGAAAAGAGTATCACAAAAACAACTACTTGCGCGCTCTTGCAATTCTTCTGCCTGAACTGTAACCACCAAATCAAGCCTGCAAACAGCTGCCATAGCATGCAGGCATCCTTCACAGAAACATCTACAAATCCAAGTCATTTTAGTTATCCTCTTATATGGACAGCACATGCAGCAATTCCACCACTGGAGTGTGACTGGCACTACATGCAGCACATCCACCACCTAACATAGTTGCAGCATCAAATAATACCAGCAAATAATATACCCTCCAACTTTTGCAGGCCATCCTGGTCACTCCTACAAGTGCATCACCTACCTACGTTGCAGCGCCATGCCCATCACCTACCTATGTTGCAGCACCATGCCCAAGCAGCATGAGGCCATAGATTTTTCCCACTGTGCCCGGGTTAGACGGCTGATGAGAGACCAATCCAATGGCCCCATTCTCTGCCCCTTCACAGCACCAAGAGTGGCACCACAAGAATCCCCAAGGCCACCAGAACCCCGATCGCCACCTGTACCTGACATGGTGAGTGCGCCATGCTCATCTAATGTTGGAATGGGTCCACTTATAGAGCGTTCATGGTGATGGTTATCCAGGCCAAAACCAGGGCCATCAGGTAGCTGTCCTTCCTCATCAAACTCGTCTGTTGCACCTCCATCAAAGTGATCACCCTCTTCACCCACAGAATCACTCAGAGTCTCAGCAATCTGGCTAGCCTTCTGGTAGAGCCTGTTTTTCACAGGACATACAGAATTCCATATCAAGGATAGGGAATTATTTAAAGAACAACAATAGCGTTCCTGCTATTGCACAGGGGTGTCTCATCAGCTCTGAAACACCAAAAAGTATGAAAGTCTTTTTGTGCGAGCTGACAGTGCATGCACGAATGCATGTCAAACATCATTTAAGGACTCAAATCAAAAAGTACCTCAACACAACCACAATAATTAAATCCAGAGCAGACACTACACACCTAAGAGCTTCTACAAGGGATGAGTTCTCATAAGCCACATCTGCTGCCCGGCTCCAGTACTCGATGGCTTTTAACGCATATTCAGGCTCAGTCACCTCATTACCAGTGCAGGCCTGATTGACAAAACAAAGAAAGCTTCAAAGATGCTTGTCAAGCTCGCCAGCATTCAAACATTTTAAAATTACTCACATTTTATGTCCTATATCTGAAGCTGTACGCATTACATCATAGTTTTCAGTTTTCAGTTGATCTTTTTCCTCCAGAATCAGCCAAACTATTGTCTGCTGTCCTCTTACCTGATTCCAATGATAGGCTATGGTGGTGAGGGCCCCTACATGTTGCTCCTCTAGGCTCCTCTCAAGCTCCTGTGGCACAAATTGAAGAAGTCAAACAATCGTAAACCCCATGAGGTTCATGACAACACTGAATTATGAAACTGAAATACATGGTCATAAGAACATTGTGATCAATGGAAAGTGCACACAAAGATTGTAACAGTTAAGGCGTCTGTGATCTGTCCAAACTTGGCTCACGCACCTGAGCAAGTTGTGCATGCAGACGCCTCCTTTGATAGTGTGGAACCACTTTGTACACCACGTCTCTCTCCACCATATTGAATTCCCACACATCATCAGTGTCTGTGGCCCTCAAGAAGCCAGCTCGCTCTAGTGCCTGGAGGTACCCCTGGATCTCAGCCCTGCACATAAGATTGGATGGGAAGAGGAGAGAAGCTGTTGAACATAGTACTGAACATCCAAACAAGAGGAGAGAAGCTGTTGAACATAGTGATGAACATCCAAACGAGGCTCAGGACAAAATGAAAGGAGTTGGAGTGAAATCAAAATGCTCAAGAATCCAGAGCTGCAATAAGTCAAGAAATTGGACAGCAATGCCCTTGATAAAGACCACTATCATACACTAAAGATCCACATAAGATGCATCTTACCTGGATCTCTTGATCGGGTAGTACTTGTACAGGATGTCCAGATCTACCCATTGACCCATGACTGAAGCTACCTTGAGACAAAGCTGAGTTCGAGGTTTCAGGCGGTCCATGCGTTCAATAATCACCTATGAATTCAAATGCAGTCAGTTGGACTAAGACAGGTCATAAACTTGGGAGTAAAGTCAAAGAATGTAATACAAGAACTTGACCCAGCTACCGCAAGAGCTTGTAGGATTGAAGGCATCACATATCTACTCACTTGCTGAAAGCTCATAGCATTCACAATGTCAGCTACATCCCCTCCACCCTCTGTTGGCCCTCGCTTGTTGAAGAAGTCCACAATCATCTCGATGTACAGGGGCATGCCGCCAGTCTTCTCCATGATAGCTCTCACGTAATCGGCGGAGTACTCCTTCTCTCCCACAATCTGCAAATGTTATGAAAATACATCATTCAGTTCACAGTTAATCTGGCTGTTTAGGACACAGTCAATCTGGTTGTCTAGGACACAGTTAATCTGGCTGTTAAGGACACTGAGATTCAGATCTAGAGGGCACTGCAGATTCAGATCTAGAGGGCACTGAGATTCAGGTACAACTTGCAGCTAGAACTTCAGCTAGAACAATGCCCCTATTAGCTATTGCAAATTTCAGGAATAGAAGCTAGAAAAAAGGAAGTCATAAGAGTCAGCTTTAAATTTCAGAGAAAGCAAGCAGAATGGAATAACCATATCCTCCTGATTTGGCAGCTTCCTCTCACCTGCATCAGCTCCCTAGTTTGCTCAAAGTTGAAAGGACCTAAGGCGATGCTGGTGGTGGTGGGGAGGGACAGAAGCTGTCGGTGTAGCATTGCCACCCGTTGGTACAAGGCTGCCTTCCCATGGAGGTTCAAATCAGCTGTGGGTCTCCCAGAATCAAAAGAGGGACGAAGAGGCGCCAGTGCTTTCTTGTTATCTGACACTTGATTAGGGCGTGTGCTCGCCACCACCAGAAGGCTGCTGCTGAGCTCTTCAGACACCTTGACCAGCAATTGCCAGGACCATGTATCAAAGTCATGAAGGTTCTCAAGCAGCAATACAACGGGTCCATACAGCGCCAAGAACTCCTTCAGAACTTCTGTGAGGTATGCCAGAGCTGATTTCTGTGGGATTGGGTTGGAAATGGTGGGAGCACCATTGCTATTGGCTGAAGGGGAGCCTAAGCTGCCGACTGCAAGGCTGGAAGGCTGCCGCTGTGCCAACTGCTGCTGCTGTCTGGACATGGAGGAGGAATGGTCTGTCAGACCTGTGCTTCCTCCGTTGCTCCCACCACTCTGAGAAACCTGCCCTCTGAAGCTTGCCATACGCCTTGGCGGACCCTTCCGCCCAATCGAGGAGTCTCCGCTTGTGAAACCCGCAAGAACCCCGCCTGCAGCGGAGCCTTTTCGCGCAACAAAGCTGCCCTGGCTGGGGGCAGCACCTGCAGCTGATGACAACATGGTGGATGCCCGCATTAACATCATTTCTGAGGGTGAGGAATTCAACTTTGACTCTTGCTCATGGAGCGGCGGCAAAGCACTTTGAATGCCTCCATTGAAAGGTCCTGTTGTGGTAATGTCACTAGGCTGAGAGGGAGGTGATGGAGACTGCTGCTGATGGACTGGGCTTGAAGCTTTGACCATACTTTGATGTGCAAGGGAGAACCGCTGGAACCTGGTGGAGGAGGCATTGATCAGGCTTGGACTGATCAAGCTTGGGCTACCGCCACCACCGCTCCTCCCTACGTCAACAGTGAGTGATCCAGGAAGGAGTGCAGCTGCAGCAGCTGCGTGGCTCCCACTCCTACCTAAGCTGCTGCTGCTGGGGTTGTCTGAACTTGTGGGGATCATGCTCAAAGGAAGGCTGAGCAGATCTGCCAGTTGCTGACGTACCTCCTTCTCATACCTAGGCAACACTGCTGCCAGCCTGACCCCAAGCTGAGTAATCACAGCCGGCTCCCCTCTAGAGGGCGGCCGTCGTGGAGATAGCTCTTCTTTTGAGAATTCACTGCAGGTAGGTGACATAGCAGCTCTGAGTCATGCCATTAAAATCGGAACAATAGACTTGAGCATAGCCACACATGGACTGCAACAGCCACACAAGAATTGCAGCAGCCACACATGGATTGCAGGCATTCAGGCCCATGAAAACTTTTAATAGCACACACTGCATGGATTCACGACAAAATATGAAGCATGTCACATCCAATTTGACAGTCCATCCAATTGCATGTACTTGAGCAGCAATGTGTAAATTTCTGTAACATTGCTTTTAGCAATCACCAGCACAGTGTTGAAAGGAAAGCTGAAAATGTTTTGTGTTTAATTGTCTGACCTTTCAGATTGGAACTTCCACCCAATTACGTAAGGTACACATGAATGTCTCACCAATCAGCCTGGAACACCTCCCTGAAAACTTGTCTCCATGGGTGAAGCTTCTGCACCTTATTGGCTGTATCAGCCATGCCAAGGAACATGTTGAAGGCTTGCTGCCCTCCAGCTGCTGCTGTCTCTGCATTGATAAGATCAAGGCTGACTCTGACCTCTGACAACAGCTTGGTCTTGCCCATACCTGAGAGGTATCACGTAACACGATTTCATGAAGAGATCAGACACAACACTGAGAATCAAGCACACAAGCTCAATGCTAGGTACTCCTATCATGCAAGAATTTACAGGTACTGATACAAAGGAGAACAACACATTCATCCAAACTGCTTCATTCACCCTCAAACACCTTGAAGCATGTTGCTCATCCTTAATACAGAATGAAACAGTATAAGGGTCAGCATCCTGATCCAATACAGCTCAGAGTGGTCACCGTACTTGCCTGTGTTACCCTCAATTAACACTGCCCCACCAATGCCTTCCCCACTCATCATGCTAGCCGCCTTGCCCAAAATAAGTGTCATTTCGTCATTCCGACCCACCAAAGGCCGTGCTGGCCCTTCCACCTCGTCATCTCCATGTGGCTCCCCATTTTCGCTGCGCCCCTTCTGCGGCCCAAGGCTATGAGTGCTTCCTCCCAATGCTATGCGCGGCAGGACCATGGAAAGAGAGCTGTCCAAGGCAGACACGCTGTATACTGTGACAGGCTTTTGTTTACCCTGTAACAAGATAGTTACAGCCCTTCAGTTTCAACTGAATTTAAGTTTATAGCTTGATATACGAAAGTTAGTTCAAAGCGAGTGCTGTGTGATGATATCACGAGCCATGGATTATTCAGGAGAGCTGCTGAAACAGACTAGGATACTGCGGCAACTACGCACTCTGCTACTATATTAGCTGAAATCTTGAATTATTATGTAGAAGCACTTCATTAACTGGATTCAACTGACCTTCAACACCATGGGCTCCAGTGCCTTATAGCTTGCTTTGTACTTAGCATGAGCGTATGTGGGCTCATCACACAAGATCTCAGCTGCACCCTTCTTGCTCTTCACCATCAATCGAGCAGATAGGTTGATGGCATCTCCAAAAACCTACAGACAGGACAGCCAAGCAGCACATACAGAGTGAGGAGGACGGAGTTAAAGTTTGATATATGATACAGAAATACAGATAAAAGTAACTTCAACATGGTGTCATGTTATAGCCCTCTAGGCTTGATCAGGCTTTGGCCTGCATGTGTAAGCCCGCCCTAGTCATGTCCCTTGAGTACGCAGTGTGTACTTAGATCTTAAGCCTGCCCTAGTCATGTCCTTTGAGTACTTGCTATGTACTCAGATCTGATCTTCTGTGCGCCAACCTAAAACCCTAAACCCTTAACCATTAGTCATATCCCCTGAGGACTCACTGTGTACTCAGATCTGATCTTTCGTGCACCAACACAAGTACACAACAGCCTGCCTGTTGTCACTCCCACACAACTGCGATGCCCCTTCTTTTTCACATGTGACAGCAGCTCCAGTGCAGCCATGATACCTCGGCTGGGGTCATCTTCATGAGTGTGACCTGGCAATCCCAGAGCGCAGATTCCAAGGAAGCCTTTTTCATCACAACGGAACTGAAGGAAGGTCCCATCCCACCTAGGATTGGACCAGCATTTTGCAAAAAAGTCAAAACACTACAAGAGGTGTTATGACATCTTGTCTTCTCTTGGTTTGTTGACTAGCACAAAGAGTACTGCAGAGGACGGCCAAGCTTTTGCATCAGATTATATGAAGCACATGAAGCATGTGAACAATGCCAGGTTCTTGGTTCTCAATGAAGATGGAGGCTCTCACCTTCTCATCACCTCCTGCACTTGCTGTACCACAAATTGGACGCCCTCCAGCTGGTCAGAATGGCTGGCTGTGTCAGACACTTCCAAAAGGGATGGAAAGCCAATAAAGAGACAAGTGAGAGGCCTGATCTCATTAATAAAGTCCAGGTGCCCTGCCTCTATATGGCTCCTGACGCTGCCCACAACATGCATGCGCAGCATCCCTGCCATTCGGCGTTGTGCCTTTGAGCTCAATGACATGTAGTCTTGTACTTGCTTCTGCTGTTGTGACAAGAGTGAGGAGGCTTGCGGGGCGATGGGGAGGGGAGGAAGGCCGGACATTGTATTGAGCAGGGAAGGAGATGTGTCTTGATGAGAGCTTTTGGCTGTGGTAGACAAACCAGTATTATTGTTTACATGCACTCCAGGCTCAGCCTGAGCGGAGGACCATCGAATGTCATGACTGGAGACTCCTGCCTCTGTGTTTAGAAGGCTCTCCTCCACATTGGCATCCTCCACTCTAACAGTGCTGTTGCTCTCCTTCATGCGCGCGGCACTGTCGTCCACCTCAGAGAGCATGTTGGACCTGGCCGTCAGCGCCCTTCGTGGAACCTGACGTTGTGAGCTTGAAGAGTCTTCACCAGTGTCTTCACCAGATTCACACCTGCTGCTAGATTGCCCATCATTCAAAACCTGATGAGGAGCACTGGACCTCCGATTCACTTTAGAGAGGGAAATTCCAGGTTGCAACTCCTTTGGGTGAGACGGTGGTGAGCCAGCTGCTAGGTTCAACAATCCGGGGTTCTTACTACCACCACTCTGTATGCTAATTTGAATACCAGAAGAGCCTCTACCAACCTCATGGCCCACACTTTCGGTGGCCTGAGGGAGCCAGTTCTGGTACTTCAATCCCAAGATACGACCGCCACCCTCATCAGGCAGCTGCTCAAGCTCCCAGTCATCTTTGATCAGAGCAACCTGTTGGGAGGTAAAGGAAGGGCATTGTAACTAAACAGGGATGCGACATCTATTCTTAGAAGCTCTGAGTGACTGAAGAATGAATCAAGGCTCTCAAACTCTCTCATCTCATCTTACAAAGCAACATGACTGCTGTCATTAACTGTCATTAACTGTAATTAACTGTCATTAACTGTTTAGTTGTTATATCAATTACCACCCGGGTGAGGCCATCAGACCAAGAAGGAGCATTTCAGACCACTATTTCAGGTACTACTTGTTATGTCAGTAATGCTGTAGGGAACACTTACAGCTTCAGGACTGACCACCACTTCGGCAGCCTCACTGTGATCCTCCACTGCAGACAACTGAGCAAAGCAGCCCCGACGCCCAAACTCGTCCAGCAGAGGCGCCAGAGGCCTAGTGGAGCAGCAGCAGCAGCAGCAACAGCCATGATGGACTTTTGTAGAGATTCATCAAATTTAGATTAGATGGCTAAACTTCTTTATAAATCTATTTTTCAGTAGTCCCTCGCATTAGCTGATGTCAACCTTCATCACTATGCAACAGTAGCAGTGGACTAATGTCAACCTTCATCACTATGCAACAGTAGTAGTAGTGGACTGATGTCAACCCATTAGCCAAAAACACTTACAGTAGATCCTGCAAAGCTGTCACTTGATCATAGAGGGAGTTATCAGCATGATCTACTAGCTTGAAATACCTGTCTCCCACAAAGAATTCCCAGTGAGGAATCTCTGGGAGAGAGGAATCTGCTGCCTCATCCACACTCCCCCCGACATGAAAGGCACATCCACATCCAGCGCTGACCATGATCTTCAAACTGAACTCTGCATTGCGGACCTGAACACAGCATGAGAAGACCAACAGACATCACAAGTCAATCTCCAGACTTCAATCTGGAGAAGCCTATTCAGAACTTTAAACCCTAATCCCATTCACAGTGTTTCCTCTCCTCAAACACAACCACTCACCTCCTCCAATATGGGATCTACACGAGGACCCCTTCCTCCTGCTCCCAACATCATCAACCTTCCCTGGACAGCAGCAGCTGCAGCAGCAGCAGTACTTCCACCATGTACTGACTGCCCAGAGGCCACAACAGCACCAGGAGTAAGGCTGTGGTGGAACCGGGCAGCTGTGAAGGATGCATTCATGTGAGTCTGAGAAGGTGTTGCACTGGGACCTGTGCGAGTGGAGGACTCGGATCGCTCTGTTCGAGGGCTGGATGAGTGAAGGGCAGCTAATATCTCCTGAGTGGGGCGAGGCATTTGTTGATGGCTGCCTGCCTTGCTGCTTGCAGCACCAGCGCCGGAGGAGCTGAACCAAGAGACTACCTGCGAGTGAAGGACAAGTTTATATGAAGATACGTCGCCAGGGTAAGGATTATAATGGCTTCTCACAATGCAATGAAAACCAGACTGCTGGTTGAAACAATTATTGTCCAACATGATACACACATCTATTTGTACCAGTTCAAGAAATTCCAGTGTCAGCCTAAATAAACTCATTACAATTGAATATTTGAACACGCTCTTATTTTCATTTTTTCTATTTTTCATCACCTACGCATCAAAGCTGTAATCTCACCCGTGATATAAAGCCTCCAGTCCCCTCACTGTTGCTCATTTGTGATGCAACAGCTAGGTTTGGTGAGCTTGGGCCTCCTCTCCATCCCTCCCCTAGTGAGTCATCCTCCTCTCTGTTTGCATCACGCCTTTCTCCACCTCCACCTCCACCACCACCCCCGCCTCCAAACACACCCTCTGCTACAGCCTGTCCTCTGCTCCTTCCATGAGTACTCACCCCAACCTGCTCCTCTGAGCCCTCAGCCACAGGTCCAGAGGCAGGCCCTGCTGATGAGCCAATACGTGCTAGCTTCCAAATCCCAGGGTAACTGCCTGTACTGCTTGGTTCTTGAGGGAGCACCCCTGCACTGACATTTGATGATGCTGACTGTACAAGACCTTGCATGCTCACATTTGCCAAGGGGCTGCTGGACTCAAGCTGATGAACAGAGCCACTAGCTGAGAAATTTGGAGGGAATGAGCTGGGGGGAGGATATGAGTTGTAGCTGACAGGCTGGGTTACAGGTACAGGAGCTGGGGGAACGATCATGTAGCTGTCATCGCTCCACTCGAACGCCTCCTCCTCAAGTATGGGTGTGGTTGCGGGGGAGGCCTTTAAAAGCGCTCCAGAAGGAGCTTCTGATCCTAACTCTAGACTTACTGAGGGCTGAAAGGCTCCGGGACCACTCAGCCTTGGCTGTACATCTGCAGGCTGCTGCCACAGAGAGACTTCCTCTGAAGACCCCACCTCTGATATTTCAGAGGCTTGGGGTTGATAGCCAGTGCTGCCCCTCTTGGCCTTGTTGAAGATCTTCTTCTGCAGATTCTGTCGACCAGACATGGAGAAGCGCCTGGTGGTATTACCCACCCCCAAAAGATCAAACTCAGAAGCTGTTCTCTTGCGTAAGAGACTATCATCAAGCACCTCAGCCAGATTGTGTTTAGAAGACTGGCTGAGGCGACTGCGCTCTGGACGCATAGGACTGACAGGCTTGTGCTTCTTGTTGCTGCCACTCTCCTGCTGGTTCCGCTGCTGCTGAGAGGATGCCTCAGCAGGTGACAGTGTCACTGCTCTCAGCACCTGCAGTGTACTCTCCCAGTTACGACCTGTGGGCGGCATACCTGGGGATCCTCCTCCAGTGTGTCTGGATATGCCAGCAGGAGAAGCAGCAGAGGCAGGCACCAAACCAGACCCTATCATGGACCCTGCTGAACCAGCTGAACCTGTCGTCGGTCTGGCTACCCGCAGTGATGGGGGGAGGTTCAACTTACTGGCAACTGACATCTCCCTCTTTAGCACACCTAAACCCTCAGCACCCCACAACCCTGCCTCAGAGCTCTTGCTGCTACTGCCAGAAGGTCCAGCTATATCCGTCATGGCTCTCCCCCTCTCAAACGGATTGGTGCGGGCCTGGCCAGGGCTAATGAGCTGACGGTTGTTGAGGTGACCTAGCCTACTGCTACTGACCGACGTTTTTAGAACAGACCCGCTCTCCCCGCTTGGCTGAGGTGTTCCAACTGTGCTGGATGAAAGCATGGAGGAGTCTACACTGCTGGCACCTGCTGCTGCTGCCATTCCTGAGGGTCTGGCACCTGCTGCTGCTGCTTCCATTTCTGAGGGTCTGGCAACTGCTCTACCAGTCAGTGGCGATCTCTCACGCCCCTCAAAGATGCTCTTACCCTTTTTAAAAATTGAGCTGGAAATCCCTGAGGGCATGCCCCCTGCTGAGTTGAGAGCCTTGTTGACATCATCAGTCCGTGTCAAAGAATCCACCCTTGCCGGGACAGACAGGAGAGGCTTGAGCTGTTCGGTGGGAGCATCATCCCCCCTCTGTTTCTGTGCCTCTGACTCTTTGGCCCCCCTGCTGGCTGAAAGGTCCTCGGACCCAGCACCATAACTGGACTCCTCACTTTCTACGCCCGTCCGCCGTGAGAAGGGGTTTAATTTGCTTCCTCCTGAGTCTGCATGGAAGTCCCTGCTTAGCACCTTGTCTGCTGAGCCTGGAAAGGTATTAAGCAGGGACACTGTACCAGACTCATTCAGCGCCTCTGAGGGCCTGGACATCCTTCCTGACAGCTGTGCAGGAGAGGACGAAGCAGCCGCACCAGGTGCAACATAAGTTGTGCTCTTATTCAGAGGCTCCACTTGCCCATTCATCTTCATTCTCATGTGCCCTAACCGGGTAGCCAGTTGATGAGCACACTGGGCACACCTCAGAGTGGCTGCTCGTAAACCAAGGTCGTCCTGGACCCCTGTACCCCCCGCAGCGGCCTCCGCTGCAGCTAAAGAGGCCGCTTCTGCCTTCTCTGCTTCGCTAGGGCAGAAGGCAACAATCATGGAGTCACCAGCAAACTTGATGACATCCCCGTCATAGGAGGAGATGAGGCTGATAACACGAGTGAAGTAGTTGTTCATGCAATTGGTCAACAGTTCAACTCCTGCTGTGCCTGCAAGAGTTGTTAAAGTAAAAAAACAGCAGAAGGTTGTGTGAGCAATAACACCTTAAGAGAATCAATCATTGGTTTAATCCACAACACGTATTAAAAATCAAACACAGCAGGCATTATGTCACCTGATAGCACAGCACACAGTCCCTTACTTGCGTAGTAGTGTTTATGGTATAGCTTAAAGCACAACACACAGTCTCTTACTTGCGTAGTAGTGTTTATGGTATAGCTTAAAGCACAACACACAGTCTCTTACTTGCGTAGTAGTGTTCATGGTATAAAATGGGGGGTCGTCATCTAAACAATTAATCCTCAGAAGAGGTGGAATTCAGCAGGAACCCCCACACTCACCTAAACCCTAAACCCCACACTCACCTTTCTTGGATAGAATCTCAGTGAGTGCTGTAAACCCTTTTACATCTGCAATCATCATGGCCAGCTGGACCCCAGCCATGGTAGGTCGTAATGTTTTTGAAGCCCCCACAAGGCCCTTGGTGCTGGCAGTGTCAAAAGCAGAATAACGTCCATTTGCATTCTCTGCGATGCCCTCTTTCAACATCTTTGGAACGAATGGGGACAGCGTTACCAAGCTTTTTATTACACCTGTGATGGCACTGGATTTTCGTGGTATCCCACTGCTGCTGCCGTTCTTATATGTATTGCTCATGACCTCCTCTGCAGCTGAGGGGTTGCCCCACATCCCAGAGGCGCCCTCCTGGCCAAAATACTGGTCCCCCGGATCAATGCCTTCATCCATGTCGGACTCCATGCTGCCTTCACTCAAAGAAGGTGACATCTCAACCACAGCATGCTGCACATGCTCTTGTCTTTCCACAGCCTTCCCTTTGTCTGATAGGATGTAAAGAGAATAAGGCATTTAATAACAGAGATCAGACCTGATCATATTTTCTTTCACTGCCCCACTGCCACTATGGATCATGAAGTGTGGGAACATTGCTGTATTCATGGAGTACTATGGAGCATTATGATACATAGCGTACTTCATCATCTCTCAAAGTGCAATGTCCAAGGCCTTCTCTTAGCTCACGGAGAATGAATCTCAATGTCATTTAAGATACTTATTTGTAGTTACTGTAAAGATAGTGCTTTCACTAGTTTCCATGACTAAATTTTTGTACAGTGGCTTTGAGGCTACAAGAGTGCATGGTTTTCATTCGAAACAACCAATAAGGATGTAAAACTGATGCACCATCAGCCAGTTCCTGTTGTGTTTTTATGAGGATCACACACCTGAGGTGTTTCCACTGAATCCTACAACCTCTGGTTCAGACTTAGTCCTACCTTCCGTACCAGCAACAGCCAGACCCTAAACCAACAGGCATGAGGTTTAGCAACTACCTTTCATGAGGAGAGAGACAGGCAGATCACAAACATAACCACATCTGTAAAAGCTGGTGAGTAATTGAGTTTGCACATTCTGCTGTACCTCTGGAACCTCCATTTGTTCTCTTCTAGGAGTGACCATGCAAAGCATTTTATCTCCAGGCTGTCCAAGATTTGAATGCGTTCCTGGCCTCCTCATGGAGGACTGGCGTCCGTTTGGGGAAGTCTCGGCTGGGAAGGCTGTTGGCACATTGTCCTCAGCAACAGATGAGTTCAGATTATTATCTGCTTGTTGTAGCTGCAAGGGAGTCAGCTTCTTCTCCATTGATTGGGTCCAACGCCAGAGTGCACCAGCACCTAAGGAGAAAGGAAAGTGCATGTTATTGGGATGTCTGTGAGTGGCAACTGAGAAACGAAGTAAAGCTATGCATACCGGCAGGACTGCTCCTGTCATCCATTTGGACGCTGTTTCTTCTCCGATTCCGCTGCATCAAAGTTGGTCCAGGTGCGCGAGGGACGGCAGCCGTGTTATGAACGTTACTCTCTTCTTTCCATCTCACTGCAAAGAATATGTTTAGTTTGTTTCTCTATAAATAGCTCTCCAGGAGTCACAGAATTGTAAACGATAGGTATTGTGCCCAACATGCGATTAGGTAGAAGCTTACAAATCTATACAAATAACTCAAACAGAATTTTACATAATGAGATGCGCCACAGCTCCGTAATTTCCTGAGTCGAGGAACGGACCTGCATGCTTTACTAATTCATCGGAGCGGTGGCTCATAGGCTTCTGAGCTCTATCCCATTGCTCAAGTATGATTGCCTCCTCAGTCTCCTCCTCGGCAGGGACAATGCCATCACCCACAAAGGCTGCTTTCCTCATACTGATCTATGGTACCAATACATTTACATGTACGGTCCTTAAATTGCCATTTACGTTAAGAGTGCAATGATAAGCTTTACATACTTTGCTGAATAAATTCAGCAATTACATCAATTATGTCATTCTTTTAATCGAAGCAACAATCATTGCTCATACATCACTTGTTATGCCTCAAACTTTGTTGTTTGTCGTACATACATTTTTCGAAACAACTTTGGAAATCAGCCAGCATTGAAGTATTTAATATATATTTATATTTATTAATAATCTAGCATATGCCTTACATAAATAATTCTACACAGTTTTCAACGTCACTTTTTTGCATTTCAGTACCTTAATTACAGGGATTGTACAGATGCAAGATATGCAGATTCTGCCAACGCCTTTAATTATGGTGAAAGAAAGCTGTTGTAGCTCTCTATAAATGTAGAGCATGTCATGTTTCTCAGTGTATCTATTCATGCATGCAAAACACTTCATTTTCATGCGGAAGACTCGGTACGGATAACACACCTAGTCTTCTATGTGACAGTCTTCTTTTGAGTGTCTTTGTATAATGACACTTCTCTTCCAAAAAGAAAATCAAAAACCTGAGGTAATGTAGCAGGATTTTTAACAGCATGTAACAGGATTGTAACGGAGAACTATGTGTGTTTTGAATATTGAATAATTAATTGAACCATGTTGCGTTCGTTGCATTTATTTATGCGGCTCCAAATATTTTTCAGTTCTGTTCTAGTGTAGTTATGTTACCTACATCCTTTGGGATAGGCAACAAACACAGTTTTGCATTTCTGGTAGTATTGAGATAAAATAGAGTCAGGTTTATGATGTAGAGCATGTATGTAGTGTTAGCAGCTGCACGCCTGGTGATGCATCAGCAACCACATCCTGTGTGTCATGAAGGCCTAGTGCATCAGCAACCTTATCATGTGTGCCATGAAGACCTAGTGCATCAGCAACCTTATCCTGTGTGCCA
>BEGY01000213.1:14381-31643 GCA_002335675.1 Chlamydomonas eustigma | reverse complement strand
AGAGAGATCGTCGCTAAGGCATTTAGCAGCTCATCATGTTGATGTTGTTGCTAAGTCTTGTTATACTGCAGGGATTGTTATGAGTGTAGTATGAAATATGTATGTAGACATTGTTCTGGTTGTTGATCTATGACCTATGAGACTTTCTGGTTATGTGTGTAGATATCTGTGTAGATTTTTCTGTAGAAGAGTATGTAGATGTGATTCAATATGTTGCTCTAGATGTTTATGTAGATTTGCTCACAGAGAAGTATCTATATAGGTGTTCTAGATGCTTGGCTAGATAATACTCTATGTATGTTTTGAGATGTGTATCTAGAGTATTATGTATGAGCTACTCTAGATAATGTTCTAGATAGAGGTCTATATATATTTATAGACAATTATCTGTGTATGTGTTGAGACATATATCTGGATGATTATATACATTGTTCTCTGGATTATTGTCTAGATAGAGGGGTGCATATATATATAGATATGTTTCTAGATAACTCATATATATGTATCTATATATGCCTCTAGAGATGTAATATCTATCCAATATCTGGATCCTTATCTATGATATCTAGGTATGTATCTATATAAGCTTTATCTAGACATCTCTCTAAAATAATTCAGATATATCTAAGGCCTTATCTGTGTGTATCTAGATATGGGTATAGTTTTCAGAGTGTACCAATGGAGCCAACTCTAGCGCTGGAGCTAACGCCATGACCTTTCCTGCTAAACTAGCAACGGCTCTGTCCGCTACTACCATCTCTCCTTTTTGCAAAGCACCTATCAAGCTCTGCAGTTGCGCCTCCTTCTCCAAGGGGACATGGAAGGCTTGAGTCTTGAGGTCCACCATTAATCCCAGGAACTTGAGGAATTGAGAGGGTAAGAGTTGACATTTTGGGGTGCTAAGAGACCATCTAGACCATCCTAGGGCTTTCAATAATCTTGCCATGGCGCTCGCTTGGAAAGCTGTTCTCGCCTCCCCCTTCTGCCTGCTATCAATCAAGGCCACCAATCTGAAACCCCACTTCCTTAGGGGTCTATAAAGCTCCTGCTTCACCCTTGTATAGATGAAGCATGCCGGAGCCACACCGAAGGGGAGGTGAGTGAAGCAGTACACCCTGCCCTCCCACATGAAGGCTAGGTACTTCCACATTGCTGGGTGAAGGGGTAGCTGCCAGTACCCACTCTTATCATCCGTGGAAAATGCAAAATCTCCTGGTCCCGCTAGGTGCGAAACATCCGAGAGCCTTTCATACTGCACCCTTTGGTACCTCCAAAACAGGTTGCAATACATAGGGTTGATGCACACTTACTTCGCATCACTACATTAACAAAACATGTTTATCTTTTTTAAATTGTTTCTAACATTGATATGGTGGAGAAATCATATTGGGCACTGCTTTTTTTCTTAACAAACATTATTTCATAGTTCAAAAACGTAATAGCGGTAGTAGTACCTATAGTACCTTCTCTTAGAAAGTCTAGTAGACGCAATGATATAGTATTACCTTTTTTTTCGTGTCTCAGCATCATGAGCTACAATCGCCTGTCTATTAGAAACATTTTGTATAGGCGTAATAATCTGCTAGTTCCAACCTCTAAATCTTCGTCATCAGAGTTGTCACGACATTCCTTCTGCGCTAAAGCGCTTCTAATAAAATGGCAATGGAGCATGCTGGGACATTTTCATGCCTTGTTGCAAACAGTTCGAACAAAGTTCGTTTAACAGTTTCGTTTCTAATATCTTGAATTTCGTTACATTTTTAATGAATAAATTCTACGCAATATATTCAATGAGCGAAAAAGGATTGAAGCAACTACATATCTCTACAACTTCTAAACGTGCTTATTAACTGCCTCCAACTAATAAAAGTCATCAGCTACATCAAACCACAGCATCTATAATAGATATTTTCTTGAATCGAAATTAACTATGAAACAAAGTTGCTCTGTGGTGTAGCTGAATTCAATTATCTCAGCGAACAAAGCGACTTACGCCAAATCCCTTCAATCAAATTCTTAAAATATTGTATAAACAATACAGTTAAAATCATAGTCCAATGGTTTCAATTTTTTCATACACACATACAGCTCCGAAGCCAATAGTGGGTAGCAACATTGTATCCCTTTTTTGATAAATCGAAATCGGGCACTGTCAGAAAATGACAATTTTATGGGTGGAAATCGGAATTAAGGGTCGACACAAAGTTCCAGAATGGGATCTGTGATGTGTCACTCGAACAGATCCACCTTCTTTACTTTAAAAAGGCTGAGAAACTACCTTCTGATTCTGGTTGAGAAGATATTCATCTACTCATTGATTCGATAGGTGATCTGCTCACCTTGGGTGCTTCTAAACTGTGACAACTCAGTCAAATTACCTCCCTTAGCCAGATCTGTGTATACGACAAGATGGGAAATAACAATTACACAATACACATACACAAAGCATAAGCAGAAAGACAATAAATACAAAGCAAGAGGACATCATGACCATCATCAACAACAAATTCTGGACTATAAACACATGAACTACATAATCAACATCATTATTCCTAACTACTTCAAACAACAAGGACAGCAGGGAACATTATTATACAGCATGTCTTGGTTTGCAGCAAGGCACTTCTGCTTTCTTTTCATCCTCAATTTCTTGCTTTGGGTTGTAATATGTAAAAAGTTAGATTATCCCTTGAAATCAAGGCTTGTTCATACTCATCTGATTCTCTCTGTGAGAGAGAAGCAGCAAATGCAAGGTTGGACAAGTGTTTTTTCTTGTGTTCCTCTTATTGCACTTGAGGGGATTCTGCAGCAATAGTAGCAATAAGGGAGAAGGCAATAAGTGATGAGAATTACAGTGATAAGTTGTACAGTGATGCTAATAACTTACACAAGAGAGTGATGGTCATGGTGATGATGATAATTTACATGATGCAGTGATGATGAGAGAGGATAGTAAGCAGCTTATTGCTAGCTATTGCTATCTACACAGTAGTAAGTGAGGAGGTGGAGCAGGCGGGGGAGAGCAGGATGAACACCATAACCGCACCACACCTGCGCCCATGATCCCTCATCAATTTCATCAATGCACTCTTGGCAGCCATCTTATTGGTCAACATGGCCAGCATGTCAGGGAGATGGTCAGTGCAGCCATGGAATCTATAGAACAGTGGCTGCACTTTCCTCATGGGCTCAAACTAGGCAAAGACTTCCTCCATAGAAGCAGTATTATGCTTAGTAGTAGTAACACATGATAAGCCAGAAGGTTTCTCCTTAACCTTCATGATGCCACCTTCATCACCACGACCATCATCTCCAACAACTTCACCATCTTCATCAAAAAGCTTCAGCCTGCCATTCATTCATTTGAAATCCCTGCATGGTAGATAAGAGCTTACATGCGAGCAACTCATTCTGTATGTCTGAAGTAGAAGCGGGAGCGGATGCGTCCTCATCACAGTTATGTCCTTGTGCTCTGGCTATCCCGGCTCCTGTTCTGATGCTCCCTGCTCTTCTGTACAATCCCCAAGGAGCAAAATCTCATGTAATTAGTGACCCTTCGCAGCAGTGCGCACTCATATGTCATAGCATCTGGTTATTCTTAGTTCTTAAAGTATTAATTCATACTAAAAGCCCTGCATGGTAGTGCTCACTATGCTCACCTGCCAGCAGCTCCTGTAAGTCTGAAGAAGCGGTAGCGGCTGCCTCCCCATCACAGTTATGTCCGTGTGCTCTGGCTATCCCATCTCCTGTTGTGATGCTCCCTGCTCTTCTGCACAATTCCTAAGGAAGAAAATTTCTTGTAATTAGTGACCATGCGCTACATGCGCAGCAGTGCGCACTCACATGTCACAGCATCCTGAATCCTATGTCACAGCATTTACAGCATCCTTAATTCTATGTCTGCTGTAGCTAAAGAAGTTTCTTCCTGATACTAACTGTACTGTTGTGTCCTTTCTAATTCTGAATCTTATTCTCAGTTCTAAAAGCATTCATTCATTTGAAAGCCCTATATAATGGTAGTAATGGTAGTGCTAGTTGTGCTCACCTGCCAGCAGCTCCTGTGAAGGGGTTTAAGCTGTGTGTGAACTAAGTATAGACTTAGTCAAAATCAGAGTTCGAGGTTTTGCAAGGGTTATCGAGGTTTAGCAAGATAAGTCTCTGTAAAACAAAGAAATCTATAGTATTTATAGTAAAACAAGAGTGACAGGATGTCATTATGGGACGCTGTGTAATAGGAAATTACGTCAGTGTGAGAAAAAGGTGTGACATAGGTGTCAAAGGAAGCTGGATCTATTACATCATGTAAGTCTGATGCAGCGGTAGCGGCTGCCTCCTCATCAGAGATATGTCATTGTGCCCTGGCTAACCCTCTTGTTGTGATGCTCCCTGCTCTTCTGTACAATCCCTAGGAACAAAATCTCATGTAATTAGTGACACTGCGCAGCAGTGCGCACTCACATGTCACAGCATCCTGAATCCTATGTCTGCTACTGTACTGCTATGTCCTTTCTAATTCTAAATCTGGTTATTCTTAGTTCTAAAAGTATTATTTCATATTAAAAGCCCTGCATGGTATTAGTGCTATTAGTGCTCACCTGTTAGCAGCTCCTGTAAGTCTGAAGAAATGGTAGCGGCTGCCTCCTCATGACAGTTATGTCCTTGTGCTCTGGCTATCCCGCCGCCTATTGTGATGCTCCCTGCTCTTCTGTACAATCCCCAAGGAGCAAAATCTACAATATCTCATGTAATTAGCAGTGACCCTGCGCAGCAGTGCGCACTCATATGTCACAGCATCTACAGCATCCTGAGTCCTATGTCTGCTGTCGTAGCTATTAAAGAATCTTCTTCCTGCTACTGTACTGCTGCTGTGTCCTTTCTAATAATTCTAAAACTGGTTCTTAGTTCTAAAAGCAGTCATTCATTTGCAAACCCTGCATGGTAGTGCTCACCTGCTAGCATCTACTGTATTTATGATGCAGTGGCAGCAACTGTATCATCATATGAGTTACGTCTCTGTGCCTTGGTCCCTGCTGCTCCACATGTTCTACTTGATTGATCCTTGTGTTTCCAGCTGTTAATACCTGTAGGCGGCTGATACAACAGCTGTATCCCTCCTGTAGTGATGCTCCCTGATGCCGCTCTTCATCTACAACATCAGGTAATCGAGGTGGACTAATGGAGGTGGACTAATGCTGGTGATCAGAAGCAACAGTCGACCTTCAGTACCAATTGGCGTCAAAAACAGCATAACGGCTTCCTTTAATCATTAGTAATCACATGTTTTCTTTATGTAGTCGTGTTATTGGCATACTCTTATTATACATTGCATAATCAAAATCGCTGCAACCCCAGTGAAATCTGATGCAATACGACGGCATGTACGAGCTTCCACATCTCTTCGCACCTAAAATATGATAGTGTTGACATAAACTGCTTATCAATTATATCAATATGACGGCCAAATAAAGTCCCTTCTGCTACATTTAGCTAGTTAAGCTCGCTGCGAGGAATGAACTTACCAAATTCGGCAGTCACTGCGAAGAACTTGCAGTGTGCAAAAGTGGTAACGCAGCGAGATTGATTTTCCCTTGGGTCGGATCCCTCTACATTGTCACATTGTCACATCGGGATGAGTGATTTCATGAATGGGAGTATAAACAGGCAACAACATCAGTCGTAGTAGCAATATGGTATTGGATATCATTGTTCAACAACAAAAGTATCAGAAGAAGCCCATTGTCTACGAAAAAACAACCAAAACATAATATCATGCTATGCACATGAAAGAGCGTGGCAGTCATATGCTGCATACATTACATTGCACATAAATAAATCAAGGAAAAGCAGGTTCAGCTGTATAACCCATGTTCAGAATTCTCATTCCAACACATGATCACAACACATTATGACATTTCAGCTGGGCAGGCTGTGAACCAGGCAGCCAACCACCACTGGCAGGCTGTGAACCTTGTTTCTGCTCAGCAACAATAAAGGTTGCTGCTGCTTCCCTGGTGATGACAACACAGCAGGCGGCGGAATCATCTAAATAATCCACCCAGCACTGGCAGGCTGCTCTTAACCTTTAGAACCTATTTAGTGCATGATACAGCAGATAAAACACTCACAACACAAACTGATGAGAGATCTTAAGACATCAATATCATCATTAAAAATAACTGTACTAATTGAAGTAATGCAGCTTAGTTAACAATACTTTTAATACTTACAAGACTTAAAACAGCAGTAACAATATGATTTTTTTTTCAGCTGCAGCTAAATCTACTAAATCCCTGGCTTTTCCTCATGTGATGCAGGGGCAGCGGCTGCGTCCTCATAAGAGTGATGTTCCTATGCCCTGGATAAATAGGAAACACACATGTACACCATATATGCACTCTACCAGCATGCAGCTATACAATTTCAAAAGCAAACATTAGAGGATGATAAAAGTGATGATCAAGAGAAATACAGAAAATACAATTTTTACCTATTTGCACCATCTTCACTCCCCTTTCGCCTGGCACATCATCCTGAGATATACGACTCTCAAAGCTTGAATCTTGAACTATTGGATTAGTACTCTCTGAAGACGCTGCAAACAAGACAGAGCCCCCCTATTCGACAAATTAATGATATGTATCAAGGTGGGAAAATAAGACGTTATAAGAATACGAATTATGCACATACTTGTTTGCATCATTATTACCAATTCTGGTTGCCTGCTCACCTTGCACATGTGCTAGTAGGACAGTTTCCAACGCCTTTAGCAACAAGTCTTGCACCTGGCGCTTCACCTCATCAGAACTCTGAGCCTGGATGGATCGACTTAAGGTACGCTGCTTCCTCAGTAACAGGTAACATTTTTGTCCGTAATGACTCAGACGCCAACTGTAGAACCTTTCCACCGGTGGTGAATGCCTCAAAAGCAGTATCTAGGTTTTAAATGGGTGCCTCATACAAGGCCTTGCAGTCAATCACCCTCTTCAACCTTTCATGAACTTGCATGACATGGAGGGCACTGTCTTGGAGCCATGAAGGCTCTTGCTGGGTATTGTTGTCATAGGACTATGACATAGCAAGCAAATAATAATCAAATTACAACGTTGGTCAAGAAATACATTCATGTGGCTACCAATAGAAACACAGAATTGAAGTAATAGAAGATAGTATTTAGCGCACTAAGCGTACCTTGACATGTTCGGAGCCACTTCACACAAGGCTCCATAGAATGAATCCATGGCATTTGAGAGCTCTCGTCTCCTGTTCTCCTCCTCCCCAGCCAGCTCCAATGTTTGGGACAGTTTTGCCACATTCAAATACAAGTAATTGAATATGAAAGCATACAATATTTTCATTGGTATCTCCTCCGTTAAAAACTGATGAGGCTTCAAGGAAACATATTGGGATAACATTGCTTGTTGCAAAATGAAATATGGGGTCCCCAGCTTTCCAGCAGAGCACAACTTTGAAGCAAGGGAGCGGATCACATATTTTTGCGAAGGCGTGCTAGTACTCTCCTTAAAGAAAGGCAGGAGTGAATCCTGTAGTTCTTTCAACCCTGCCCACAAGGGTGAAAGATTTGTGATGTTTGCGTCCTTCAATGTCTTGAAAAACTCCATCCATCCTGCCTTCATTTTTAGGCTTTCGACTTTGCGACCGCCTGATATTATAGAGAAATATTCCTTAGTCAGAATATGATGTATCAATTGCTTATCTTAAGATACAAGTTATAAATTGGATAGTTGATGCATCATTTCATCACCTGCTTGAGATCCACTCAATGTTGGGTGCCCAGGTCGAGGAGGCAACGGAGGTCTTCCACCACTAGGTCTTCCAACCTTTTTCTGGGCACTCCCGCATGGACCATCCACTTCACCACCACCTTCCAATTCAGTTCCTCCACTCTGATGTGGACTTTGGCAGCCTTCTTCGTCAGGCCTTAGATAGTAGTTTGCCAGTGAAACCCCCCCTGCTGACAACGCAGGCATGGTGGAGGAGGATGGAGCGGCAAGAGGGTTTAACTTCAAGCCCATCCTTAAGACGCCTTGGGCTTCAGGGGGAAGATTCCTGTAATCTTGTCCCATATACCGGTCTTTAACCTCTTTCACCTTTTTCAAATCCTATGCACATGTTGAAACAATACTCAGATACTCCGCTAGTGCCGCCATCTTTAAGCAGTACAAGCCTGACGTTCCTTGTGTTGCTGAACCTTGAGTAGGGCTCACCTTCCTTTGTCCAGAGATCTATTGCTTCTCTGAGTCTGATTGGTGGCCTATCAGCCAGTCCAGGGGCAAGGTTATTTGATGTAACGACTTGCCTCGCCTGGATGTGTGGCTTATATTTAACCCAATTGGACCCTAAGTGGTGAAGGGCGCTGACGAGAAGGAGTACAACACAGAATGGTTGTCATGTCTTTATAATTATAAATGAAGCACTTGATTTACTTCATAATCATGACAATTATTACAAATTGCTCATGGGTATATGGCATAGTAAAGGGCGTAGTGCTTACCTTGCACCTAACTGCCTAAACTGCCCCTCATGTCTGGCAAAGGAGGAACTTGGACGAGTCTTGTTCTCCTCATCATAATCGGGTGTGAGAGGGTGCCAGATATTGAGAAGTGCGCAAGGCGCGCACACCCATGCCTCCCCACGCTCTGGGAGTGAAGCTAATATATGTTTAATACCGATCGTTGAAATTGACGAGGGAGCAGTTGAAAACTAAAAGCATCCTGTTCGGCGTCGCTTAAAATCTTTCCACTTGTCCCTAATGTGGTGTTCTTTGATTCTATAAAGTGTTTATCAGGATCTGCTACTGAAGTTAAACAATGGTATCTGTATTGTCCAGGGCCACTAAATGTCTGTCTGCAATCACCAATGCAACATTGTATGTAATTCAATAGTGCGTCGACACTCGACTGATGTCTTGACAGTTCGTCATTCTACTTTGTCGATTTTGTCATAACATGCAGTAGCGAATTACCCACGGAATGTTTTAATGATACATTAAATGCTTATATTTAAAACGGCGAAGCTTCTCTTGCTGGTTCGTCGAAATTTTGTCAAATTTGTCAGGACATGCAGGGTCGAATTACCCACGAAATGTTTTAATATCGTGTTAAATGTTTATGTTCCAATAAACGACGAGACTTATCTTGCTGGTTTGTCGAATTTTTGTCAAATTTGTCAGAATTTGTCAGAAAAGTAGCTAAACCCGGACAAATTATCTCAAGAGGTAAGATGTTGCGGCGCCGTTACATAAAACATAGACAGAAAATACAATGCCGAGGAGGCGAAGTAGCTAAACCCGGACAAATAAGATAGCAGCAGAGACGATTCACAAACATCACAATGACTACTGCTAAATATTTAACCTTAAAAGACACGTACAATGACCTGGGTGAAAAAATACAGCTATTCATGAATAGAAGAATTCCCAGTTACTAGACGAACGTTGTAACGACAAGGAAGAGGTATGTCTAGGAATACAATTGTTGCTTAAGTTGAGCTCTATCTCCAGTAAGACTTGCTGAAATGCTACACTTCCTTGTGTACAGCGTGCAGGACCTTGTTGCCGTTTTTAATACGCATATCCCTAACAAGGCGGACGACTCGTGTATAGGACTCGATATCGAAATCCTTGCAAGAAGACTATGGGACTTCTATGGGATGCAGACAACTGGCGAACAGCCGACGCCTAAAGAGCAGGCGGCGGTTGATGATTTTGTTGTCGACCAAACGCCAGAAACCAATCTGATGGGAGGGAAAAGGAAAAGGTTTAACAACAAACCGTGACATTCTGATAAGCACATACTATCATCATCATGTCATGTCATGTACTCAGTTAACACAGTGTCACTATTACCAAGTATGTATTCTCATCAGACATAGATGTTGTTCATGTTGTATATGGGGTAATCCTCATGTAAATCATGAGGTTTTGCTGAAGGTGTCTATTAAAGTCTTCTATGTTCTTAATTTGTGTTTAGAACGAGTACATCCCCCCCAGAGCAGTTTGAGAGGGAGATGCTTGAGAAAATATGTAGAGACAGACATTCCACCATGGTTGGCGTTGGATCATATTGGACAGGTGATGTGTAATGTATGCAATGTATATAATGATTTTGTAACTCACATCAACTTCAAAATTTGAAGGTGTTGGACTCACCTTGGAGGCACAATATCGAACAGTGCCTACAGCGGCATCAAATTCTTCTCTGTACTTTGGCCCCGGTTAGAGAAATCCAACCCGATGGTGGATTAAACTTGAGCCTGGCAGTGCTACTTGCGCTCTGTGCAATAACGAGAAGATTAAGATAAAGGACTCATCATTGGACAGCATTCGCCAGCATGCATGTGCTGTTGGGCATGTGTCCAATCTCTTTAAGGTCATGTTAGTCATGTTGAGGTAGTTATGGTGGTTATGGTAGTTAGGTGTTGAGGCGTTATGGTAGTTATTGCGGGCATTCATATAATTTCACATCTCTTACTGCAATTTCTCCATGATTTAAACAGAGTATGTACTGTTTCTCAAACTTTATGTTTCTCCTTCTTTTAGAATGCAAGATTGGCTGCCAAAGATGGCATGAAGAGCATGTTGGAATCCTTGACACAAGACATTGAGAGCGTGTTGCCGCCTTATAACTCTGCTCATCGTGTCAGCAATACTACAGTAAGGAGTGAAAATGCGAGCTTACCTGCTGGAGAGCGCCTAAAACTGATGTATGATCAGCTATCTGAACTAAGCTCACCAGCAGCAGTTGGGAAGCAAGGACCAGAAAATGATGTCAGCAAGACAGCTGCAACTCTCCAGAGAGGGCTCCATGATGAGATGATTAATGTGATGACGCCATATGCCAAGAGGAAAGATGGAAAAGGGGCTCTACTAGATGGCCATGTGACAGAGCCTTTGACTGATGGAAAGATTAATGTAACCATCAAGGTATACGTATTGCACTCACCCAATAATTCTCTTTGTGATATTATTTTCACCGACCTTGACCTTCTGGTAAAAAATATAAGTAATTCACTGCCTTGTAGGCAGCACAAGCTGGTGCCTCAATTAGCAGTGCTTGGAACAGTCTTGATACAATGGACCGGTCAGTGAGGAATCCAATGTTATTCTCTGATGATGAGCCTTCTGGCAGGAATGTGTTGAACTCCCAGCATTTCACATGGCCTGCTTTACACCAAGGAACTGCACCTGATCTACCTGAGCAGGGAGAAAGTGAGCATCTACTACCAGTCCTTCATATGGAAGGCTTTTTAAGCAGCGGCAGAGTTTTTACTAGAGGGATCCGACCCATGTTTCGCTGCCGTAACAGCCGCATTTCGACCACTACAGAAATACGTCAAAAATACGCAGTGACTGCCAGTTTTCATCACATTCAATCTTTGCAGCCAAATAAGCTTAATTGTAGCTGAACGATGCATTTCTCCATCATATAGGAATTATTGACGAAATGAGCTCGGAATGTAGATGCGCTGACCTCAAGGAGCAAGTGAAACAACATGGGCATGCACTCTGGGCTGCTGTACGCGACGCTGTGCCGATGGTCATTACACAACTTAGAACAACGTGCATTGCTCCAAATTCATTTTTTCAGCTTTGGAAACCTGATTGATGGAAGGCGTGATAGATAGTGAGAGTCGTAATGATAGGCATCAATCCTAAATAGTTTCCCACTCGTTCTTCATACAGTACCTAAAGCACAGGTAACGTGCATATAATAAACCTTCATGGTCTTTTGTGATTTATACACTAAGAAAACCCAAACTGCTGGGATGTTTTGATTCAGGCTGTAACCAGGTATGGTTAGAGTTAGGCTCCATTGCTTAACATGTTCCTTACATAAATACATATCACTTGATAATGAACAGTTAAGATTGTGACCAGGTGTGGATAGAGTCACACACCATTGCTTAACATGTTTCTTGCATTTATACCTAATACCTGATGATGATGTTTTGCTCCGCAGTGTAATTTGCTTGTAACTTAACAGAGTCTGGAGGTCAGGGAAGTACCACACTGCTGAACAGGAGATTCATTTATGGGTGGCGCTGCTTCAGCGCTTATGAGACCTCGTTATTTTTTATTGAGGTGATCAAATTTGTACATGTAGTCGTACTAGTCGTACATGCACTACATGAACATGTAAGTAAGTGCACATAGTTACATGTCCAGTGTTCCTCATCATAACAGTTAAGATTGTGACCAGGTGTGGATAGAGTCACGCTCCAATGCTTCATCTCATGCAATCCGCCATGCATTTATCAAACGATGAAATGAATGCAGTGTTTAGCATTCATCAACAGGTACAACAGGTTATGGCATGCATGGATTGCCTGCTAGCGAGCACTACTAGCACTAAAGCGCTGGCGTGCATGCAGTGCTTATCATTCAAGCCACGATGCCGCCATGCATTCATTGATAAGCATTTATCAAATGATGTCATACATGCAGTGCTGCTTAGCAACATTCATCAACAGGTTATGGCATGCATGGATTGCCCAGTTAAGGGCTTTTAATATGAAGTAATACTTTTAAAACTATTAGAACTAAGAACCAGATTTAGAATTAGAAAGGACACAGCAATACAGTAGCAGGAAGATGATTCTTTAGCTACGACAGCAGACATAGAATTCAGGATGCTGTAGCTGCGGCTGTGACATATGAGTGCGCAGGGTCACTAATTACATGAGATTTTGTTCCTTGGGGATTGTACAGAAGAGCTAGAAGAGCAGAGAGCATCACAACAGGAGGGTTATTAGCCAGGGCACAAGAACATATCTCTGATGAGGAGGTAGTCGCTACCGCTGCATCAGACTTACAAGAGCTGCTTTAGCTGCTTGCAGGTGTGCACTGCTACCATTATGCAGGGCTTACAAATGAATGAATGCTTTATTAGAACTAAGAACCAGGTTTATAATTAGAAAGGACACAGCAGTACAGTGGAAGCAGGTAGAAGATGCTTTAGCTGCTACAGCAGACTACAGCAGACATAGGATTAAGGATGCTGTCGTAGCTGCTGTGACATATGAGTGTAATGAGTGCGCACTGCTGCACTAAATACATGAGATTTTGTCTATTTTTACTCCTAGTTCAAATTGATATAATCCCTGTGTAGCTTATATGGGAAGAGGAAATTATTGGAGCTTGTTTTTTTAATGAAGTTTATTTCAGCATTTAAAACGCTATTTAAACTATTTAAACTATTTAAACTGAGTAGAGTAAATTTGAAATATAAACATGTAATCTGAATGAAGATCAATATCTTTTTAAGGGACAAACTTCTTCCCCATGTGTTTACAGATTTCAACTTATCAAGGGCTGAGAGGAATTTGGGCAATTTTCAGATAACAGGATTAGACAACGTATTGATGCCTTACGACAGGGAGGAGCAATGTATGTGGTGCCTACAGGATCATTCCTTCCTCTCCTGTTGTTGTGTCACTTCTAATGTCGCTGCACCTAATACCATGAGAAATCCTGCAAAACGACTTGTTAGCAGACTGTCTGCAAAGAAGGTCCTCCTTATTTGCCATGCCTTGAAATGCTGCAAGGCCTCGAGCATCAAATTCTCAAACTTAACAAGAGCTAGAGAAGAGGCTCTGGAGGGTTGCATGAGTTATGATTTTGAAGCTGAGTGGGAGTGCGTTTTGAGGATCCATCAAAACAACGGAAGAAGACTATGTCATGGCGTTCCATGTAATGCTCCTAAGGTCACATCAATCTATCCCCAAGGTATGCCATCACATTCAGCCCTCATCACTGCCATCCAGTCACCCCAGCAAGCACACTCTGTGGTGAATAGTGTTCAGCACTTTCCTAGTGCTCAGCGGCTACTGAGGGATGCTTTGTATGACACTTATACAAATCAACCACACTCCTCTCTGCCCTGCACTGTGACAGAGATCTGCAGGAAATATGGTATATTTCAATACACCTGCGAGGAGCGATGCCTCCGAAGCTCATTTTGTCTTCTTTCGACCTATTCGACCTTCAAGCTCTCCTCAACCTCCAAATCTTCAGGCCATGATATGTGTGAACAGTGTGAGCAGCTCCAACACGACTTGAATCCTTCCACCTTTGTTGAGGCAACTTCTATCCAGGATGCGGCTCAGAGAGCTAACTTCAGATTTATGTCAGGCCCTCACCTTCAAAGCAGACTCGAGAGCACTGCAAAGCACGCAGAGACAGCTACCATCAGTAAGCAGAGAGAGACAAGGAAAGTTGTGAAGGAGAAAGCTTCTAGATTGGCCCTGGTAGAAGAAATCAAGAGTAAACTGAGATCGGGTAGTGATGGATCAGAACTTGTGAATCTTGTCCAACTTGCAGTGGATGAGGGTGAGTGTGATACGTGCAGTCAAGTACATGTAGTGCATAATGTAACTTACTTAACATACCATGATGATGTTGTGCTATCATATTCTTATATTCTTGCTATCTTGTATAATTTAAATATAGCATGTGTGTTTTTTCAATGATTCAATCTTTTTGTTATCACCTTATTATAGGACTTATGGAAGACCACGCCGCCCTCAAGGACATCCTCTTGGATTGTTTCAAAGCCATAACGGGAGGGCGCCAGACGCGGCATTTGTCTCCTGTTACCCTTGAATTCTTTGTGGCTGTGCTTCAGCATTCGGGTCAACAGATGCATGATTTTGTGTCAAAAATGTTCCTTGGCCCAGCCATCAGCACAACAAGGCACATCAAGGCAGTGACAGATTACCCGTGTGTGTGTGCTAGGTTTGCATCCACAGTTCTTTACAGTCGCTGCAAAACTGATTAATGACTGGGGATTGAATGATGCGCCCTTTGTACTGTCAGAGGATGGATCTGCTCTTTAAATGAGAGTGGACATATGCTCTACGGGAGGCGATGCTCATGTCTTTGGTTTCTCTGGAGGCAGTACCATTGTCAGATCAGTGGAAGAATTTAAAGCATTAGCAAGGGAGAGGACTATTGCGTCAACTATTGTACTCATACACTCTGGTCCCCCTGGTAGATGGTGCTCCTTCTTTCCCACTTTTCTCTTTTGCACATGATAATAGCTCCTCAACCTTCAGCACGCAAGTGGCATGGGACCTTTGGAAGTACATTTGGCAGGTGAAACATGTAACTTTACTGGGTTAAAAGATTATGCATTGTGCTTTATTTGTCTTATGGACGCCTGCTAGGACGCCTAGCCATTGTTTATCCTTTTTATAATCTAGGAGCTGCACCGACTGAATATTAAACTCATTGGTCACACACATGATGGAGATCGTCGTTTGGTGAACTTGGCACACCAAGTTTGCAGGTAAGATATTTACATGGCACATGAAACTTATACAATAACTAGTTAATGAACAAATCCAACATTGCATTAGTATAGTTGCTAACATAAGATAATAAATCATGATATTAAAGTAATAAATCTTTGAGTCTATATCCAATTTTCATATGTAAATAATATACCATGAAAGTGAGTTTTAAACCTTTTTCTTTTAACTAGGTATGATCCTGATGGAAACGATTGTGATAAAGAGTTGTTGGGCATCTCTACTCAAACATCCTTAGCACAGAGGCCTGCCCCTATTGGTCTTGACCATCCAGCTTTGCCACCATTTCAGATATTTGCACAAAATTCTGGTATCAATACATTCATCTGCATTCTGGATGTAGTGGATTGGATTAATTGGATAATTGGATGCATGCTATGTGGTGTGTGAAGACTCAGTTCTTACAGCCTCACAGGCGCTTGAAGTTCGGGGGCATATTGATCCTCCCATCATTTTTTCAGATGAATAAGGAAGCGCTTGCACTCTCTGATGCTGATCTTGACCATACAAACAAGCAAGACATGAGAGGAATGGAGAAGGTACAGTAATGCTAGTAATAATGCATCTTATGCAGGTGAATAATGTTTACTGACTTTATTCATAATCTGACCATACAGATATTTGATTTCAAACGTGAAACAACTGGACAGACAGTGCGCCAGGGTGCAATTAATGTACAACAGTACAAAAAGCGTCCCTATGTCATGGAGGCAACTAGTGTGATTCGAGATGCTGTGAGGGACAGTGGAGCTGATAATCACGGGCTTCTACTTTTCCTTGAGTTTGGTCACAGGTTGTAATGAAGGGAAATAGCTATACAAAGGGTGTAGTAATAGTACTAACTTTCCGCAATATTTAAGATCTTAGGAATATAGGATTGTGTGTAGATAGTGGTACCGCATCATAGGCTTGGAATTATGCGTGTTGTTATGGTATACTAGCTATACATATGTATAACCAGATGCATAATAAAGCATTCCTACATGGTTTTTGCATGCTATCCTCACAGGTTCTTGAGGATGTTTTTGCTTAAGGAGAGAAGACCTTTAGACATTGTAAGAGATGCAGCCTTTTGCATCATGTTTATTGCTTTTTGGCGCCGAGACATCCAAATCAGAGGAGACGTCTCCCCAGATGGTGTGATTGGGCCCAAGGCTGTCAGATTTGACAGCAACTGCCTTACATCACAAACATGTTATGACATTCTCCAGCAAAATAAGAGAGCTAAAACAGGCCCTGCTAGCAGTGGACCATCCTCAAGATCTACTGTATGCTTAGGCATGAAGTTCGAGAATATTGCATCCCAGCTGAGACCATTCATCGACAGGATTAAGGTAATAACTTTGCAATCATTCACATGCTCAAGGTAACTCATCTGCTATATCTGCAATCATTAATATTGAATTACTCATTTGAACTGGACGTATTATTACTGTTTCATTCATTAATAGGACGCACCGGCTCTTATGTGTAACAGCGTCGAACGTGTTACTTACGAACTTTAGGCGTACTTCTTGTATTGCTTCTTTATAGCCTCAAACGTGTTTTATGCGTACTTCTTGTATTGCTTCTTTATGCCATGATTGATATAGACTTTGCTATGAGATTGTGGTAGTCTTCTTTACTGTCTGCTTTATCTGAATTGCTGACACTCTGTAAGTAACAAGAAGGACCGTATACTCTCAATAGTGATACTACTAATAGCCTAAAGCAGCGACGTGGACGCAGCCTCCATTCGTGTAAGCCTTCGAAGAGTCTTCTACTTATCACAAGTAAGACTTAGGTATTAGCAGGGACGATACCTATTGCATTTGGTTTCAGAGCAAAACTCAGTTCCGGTGAGTTGATGTCACCCGACATCCTTCACCGACTTATATCGGAGGTGGGCACGATCCACGTGCTCTTCCCCCTCCCGCACAGCGAAGATTTGCGTCC